>JAQGCH010003405.1:0-10662 GCA_034699485.1 Nanhermannia elegantula
CACACCACATAAGTTACACACAGACAGACATTCACTTTCACTCACTCTAATAGTACTCTTTTCCCCTCATCTATCGTTTCTGCTCTCGTGTGAGGCATAGTTTGAGGTTAGGGCTCATTTTACTTCGTATGCTATTTTAAATCACTTTTTAAAAAGTTTGTCACTCTATTCTTGTGTACGGGTTTATTGTGTAATAAGAAAATGAGATTAAAGAAACAATAGATAGACAGCTACTGTAGAATCTGGTTTTTCGTTGACTGGGTTTCGTTCACTAGTTTTGCGAATATTGTCCGTCAGTATATAGTATTCATTGTAGTAATTAAAAGCATTTAATTTATAACATGGTTTTAATAAGAATTTAATACTTTCAAAATAATTGACTGTATTTTAGGGACTAAAATAAATTCAATTTCATGGGTTCGTCAATAATAGTTTATTGTTTTATATCTTAGGCTAATCGTTGCTTTTACTCTAAATATGCATTTCTATGTACTCAAAAACTGAACAGAAAGGAAAATTGGAGCGATGAGTGATATATCGCTCTATTCCTACTATAAGGGTATAACAGATATGAGTGTGTGTTTTGGTACAGGAAATGGTGAGTTAAGATGTGATGCTATTTTTGTTCACCATAAAAGATGTGACGCTTGTTTGCATTGTCTTTAGCATTACTTTTGTGTCCGCTTTCAATTTTTACGACTAATTATAATAAATTACTCTTAAATCACGAGTTAAGCGTTTAATACTATCTCATGTTATAATTATTTTAATATATATCTAAACCTTTAAAATATTTGTTTTAATTGTCACATTATATTAAACAATTCTTTTAAATAATATTTAAGATTTTGTTTTGGGCCTTAAATAAAATCTCTTAAGTTCTGAAATGATTTTTCAACCCAATGAAAATCATTTAAATATCTATTTTCAACACTTTTTTAAGTGATTAAATAATATATTTAAAGTTTAAATTAATTTTTTTATATAACAATTTGATTGCAATCACTTAATAATTCGCTGAAAAACAGTCGACAGTTCTGGTGGTATTCTGAGAGAGGAAAGAATAAAAAATAAAATATATGGACTGACATTGACTAATGAGCAGACAGCCCAAGAGTCAAAATTAACTTTAGGAATCAAACTTAAATGTTTTTTATATTTTTCATCAGTTTTCATTACGATTCTATCGGATTTGTGTTCAGATATTAAAGTTAATCAATTCTGTACTTTAGTGCAAAGTTGATTTTGAAAACGATGCTGACTCGTCAGCTCATCTAATGTGTTATTGAAGTAACTTATTTGAAATAATAAGGAAATACAAATTCATATTTTTAATTATAAGTGATTATTCACGCAAAGCAATAAATCCATGAAATAACTCCTTTCTCAGAATAATTGAAATCTTTAATTAACTGCCTAATTAAATAGAGAATCTGATGCACTTGTGGTGTAATGTAATACCTCATACAAGCACACTATACAAGACATTTGGAGTACTGTCACTGCATTGCCATTTCGTAATGTCATTTTCTGCGAACAATTTTATGGTTGTCTTTTAATATAATGAGTTAAACTTTTAACAGATTATTATTCAAAAGAAAGATTTTGTTCAAAACAGAGAGGATAGGAATGAAATTTGGAGCTTTACGAGAGAGACAGAGAGTCCTAAACTCTTGCAATTGACGTAAATAGAGTTAGTTTTACTGTAAGACTAAGTTTTGGTGTAATATTCATCACTTTGGAGCAATTGCTTGCTTTTACATATGTCAAGTGTTTAGTGCGACCGAATTCGTCACTTTGACAGTATATATTTCACCGAATACGTCGACTGGTGTAAGTAATAGTCACTCTTTCAATGAATACTGTTTGTAAAGAAGCATTGGAACAAAGCTTGCTTTACTGTCAGCGCAAAAGATATGTAAAGAAATAGACGGAAGCGAAAACACCCTCTTATACATAATTCTCTTCATTACTTCCGGACATTGGCGTCTATGGACTCGATCTAATCATTCGTTGATTTTTTAAGTCCTTTAGTTTGCTCTTTATTTTGGTTTTTAGGCTTTGATTTTGAAGTCTACAAAGTCTACAAAGTCTATAACCACTGCTATAAATTTTGTTTGCGAAGTACGGGACCGAAAATAATTCGTATAATGATGTTGTGAAAGTCGCAAATGAAGTTGACTATACTTTTTACACTCTTCTACTTTACTCTGTATTTGCTTCTGTGTTTCGCCGCTTTTAACTTATAATATATAGCGTTGTAAAACAGCTTTTAAAGCTGGTGTGTGTGCAGCCCTATTGCTTGTTGCGCTCAAATAATCGCACACTTTCTTCATAAAATGAGTCTTTTCTTATTCCATTATTATTATTCTGCATTAAATACATCCCAAGTCTTCACAAATAGACTTTTCATTACTATAATTAGAATATCTTTTGTCACTATTAAGCAAAACTCCATTCAAAACTACCGATTTATTTAATTATTTAAATACCGGTAGACTTTAAATGTTGTCATACTTTTATTCAACAGGTATTCTGAGAAAACTAAGAGTTAAACATTGTTATCATTTTTAATGATAAGATAAGTATCATATTTACTAACATTAAACTTGAATTGAAAAAAGAATAATATAATAATATAAATAATGATTATAATGCATAGTTAGACAAATCTATTATCGCAGAAAACATGCCTCGAATAAGAATGAGATTCATTAATGTCAATAAAATTTTGACTAAAACTAAGACTTATTTTGTCCGTATTTTTCAATTTTCACCCGAATTTGACATTCGTTAAAATATTCAGTAAAGCATTCGTTGAAATAGTGTTGAGAAACAGAATGATTGCTATAAGTATAGTATATTATTTTGGCTAAAGATAAACTTACATTTTATAGATTTTATTTTAAAGCACATTTGTATGCGTGTTGTCGCATATGCCTCTTCTGTCCTTTCTCTCAAAGGCAATACAATCGTCAAATCTTCTTATATTTAAAATCATGCACAGATTGTGAAATACATTTATAGTTTTCCCATAGCCTCTGTCGCCTCTATATATCAATTGGAAATGAACGCCTCTATGGAATTTTGATTTAAAGTGAGCCGTTTTGGAAATATTAAATGTGAAAATATCGAAAATGTTAGTTTGCTATATGTTTGCTATATGTTTGCTATATGTTTGCTATATGTCTGCTATATGTCTGCTATATGTGCAGCTCTATTTGACATTTAAGTTACGATACAGGGCTCACTCCAACACATCAATAAGAGTAACATCGGTATAAATTTGTTGGCATTAAAATAATCGCATGAATTTTTATAATAAATTATTGGTTTATATATTTATTATTTTTTCACTTTATTTGAGGCACAAAATAATTTTTTGACATTTTGATCTATAATTATCGCTTAACCTTATTCTTTAATAGTAAGAAACGTGATCAATGCAAATAAATTATTAATGCACATAACTTTTTATATAAAAAATGATAAGTTACAAAGGACTTCATTTGATTGATATTTTCAACAATACTTCATACTATTCGGAAGCCATTAATATAAATTACAAATTGAGTCCCAATAAAATACACTTAAAGCTAAATTGAATATATGTATAAGTGTTATAAGTTTAGGCACTGGTATTGTAGGGCTATTTGAGAGGAATGCAAACGATTATTATTAAAGGGAACGAGATGAATTGAACATAAAAATAATAATACGCTTTACGATTTGAACTCAAATATTGGGTGCCTTATTATTAATGATTAAACAAAAATTGATATTTATTTTGATGTAAAACAATCGATTAGGCAAACGCCCGAATTTGAAAGTATAAAATTATTGAAAGATTTATGGATTAGTAATGCATTCACTTGTCGATTGGCCTTTTGGGAAAAGTAATAACAGGTCGACTTTTAGGCATACACTTAAAGGGCAAACTCTAATATAACATAATATTTTTCAAGCTCTCAACTTATGCTGGCTTTCAAACTAAACTATGAATTCATACATATGCTATTGATTTTATGTACGACAGCACTAGAAGTTAGAGATTTTTTCACATATTTTCATATTCATTTAGCCTTATATTGAATATTGAGGTACTGGCACTCGTATTAGTGTTTGTCGCTTTCTTTTGACTGGCAATAACCTTTATTATATAACATACACAAAGTTTTGCATGTGACAGGTGGTGGTGTATGCATACCATCCATAGATATAAGTGTATGTCTGCCTAATATGTCTTACAAGCCATGAAAACTGATTTTATATATCATACATATAACTGATTTTGAGAAATCGATAATCATTAAAAAATTAAATATTCATAGAACTCAAACACAAAGACCGACTCATATTTTAAATATATTATAGAGTAAGTTGTGTTATATGTGCTCTTCCTGCTCAGCCCTTTAGCCAGGAAGTGATGCCAAATTTTATTACTGATTAAAACTTTTATCTATATATCGCTTATATCACGCGATTGACATCCCTTAAAGCCTTCATCTTTTAGGTAACTTAATATCCTTTACTCGATGTTCTTTGAAAATTTTTAAAAAGATAAAAAGTTTGTTTTTAGATTTGGAGGAAAGCGATAGTATACTAAGTTTGTATTCTTGTGCACTAACATTCAGTTGTCTCCTTTTTTGCATTCATATATGACTTTAATGTGTTTCTTCGGATGATTTCTTGCAATTTATCCATAAAAAAGAACACTTGAGGTTCGTTATGATAAAGTAAGAATGTTTTGCAAAAATGTTGTCTTAAAAACACTGAGAAAATAGGGATAAGAAAAATGTTTAGAATTTAGGCTTTTTCATAGTTAGCGATAAAATCAGCTCAGGATTGATGTCCAAAAAGGAGAGGATAGAGAGAACGCATATGCGATGAACTAATGAAATGCTGGCTTTTTTGACAGTGATCTTATTTTACACAAATTTAAAAGGGTGTACACATGGGATAAGTAGCGCGTCGGGTCATAAATTCAAGTGTTTGAGACACATTCTGTGGCATTTAAACCAGTATTTAGTTTGACATAAATTGGACAAACACTTCATTCTTTGAATAGAATACCGCCAAACTATTACAACAGTTAAAGTACTAATATATTTACATGTTATTAGCACTAACTCAGCAATTCTCCACTTATTCTACACGAGAAAAAGGAGCAAAAATGCGAATGAAAATGAAATCATATTATTATAGCAATAACTATCAAAGTTAGACCATAACCATTAAATCACACATGTGAAGAGTGGCGCTGAAGATTTGCATGAAGAGATCACATTCAACCGTTCAGCTAAGGTAAACACTGAACGGCGGATAACTCTTTTAAGAGATCGTTTGCCGCTAATATATCTCATTCTACCAATTATTTTATAAATTCAATATTCCATTCAAATCATTTCAAACCCTGTTAAATATAACATAACATTCAATTCTCAATTTATATTATTAGCTTTTTTTAACTCTAAATATTTCGAAGTCTTTAAATCTTTGAGAGCTTTATGATATAATTGGGTGAAGTGAGACAGGATTCCAATTGAAAGGAAGAAGTGTGCATTACTTTAGAAATGGGTAAAAAATCTAAACTTTTCTTTGTTTTTATACTACCCCGGTTTCAAAAGTGGTGGTTCATGTAAGAACAAATTGAACGTGAAAACAGAGCAAAAAAGAATAAATACTGCATTCGCTTTGGATTGAGACAGTTTTATGGATAGTAGAGCGGCCTCGCCATAATTTATGCAAAAACTTATATATTGAGAGGAACTTATTTCAATCTCTCTCCCCCGCTCTCCCTCTCTCCTCTCTCCCAACGCTCTCCCAGCTCTCCCTGCTCTCTCTCCCAGCTCTCTCTCTCTCTCCCTCTCTGGCTGTCTCTCATTTTCATTTTGCACTTTAGAGTTGTTCTCCCGTTTGTGTAAAGATGAGCAGAAGAACTTTCAAATGCATTCATCCGAAATATAAGGCTCAGCTTTCTTTGCTCAATGTTGCAAACTTTTCTACTCCACTATGAATGTTATACTTCTCAGTAGTTCTGCACACTTTCTTCTCCTTTCCTCTGCTGCTTTCTGTCAAATGTTTTAAGTTGTTTTGCTTTGGATTCTTCAAACCTGATTTTTCTCACCTGGAAAGGACTTGCTTTGCTTTGTTTATGTATTCATTTAGAATCTTTGGACCTGTGATCCATTGCAGGCTCTAAGAGCACAATTGCTAGTTTTGATGTGAGCCTATTAGTGATGCTTTAAAGTTAGTTACATGGAGTTAGAGTTGGCAGCACAACAACCTGCATAAGAGAATACTGTGGAAAACTATGATTTAGGTGAATTTGAGATAAAAGAGTAATTGTATGATCGCTTCGCTTTCAGTCAACCAAAATAAAACATTTCATTTTTGTTAGCATTATATTCTATTTAAATTTGATTGAAAGCTCAAATTTTAGCTCAAAATTATTTAAACATTACTTTCTTAACCTATAAAATCAATAGCTTTTAGTAATCATAATACTATACAGTACTGTTAAATAATCGATGCTTTATATAAAGTGTATTTTTATAGCCTGTTGTTCACGATTTGTTTTCGGACCGTCAGACTTGCGTTTGATTCAGTTGTGATAATAGAGAGTTATATATATAGTCTTGTCTTATATTCTGGTACTGTATAATAGAATAAAAGAGTCAGAAATGTAACTTTGGAAAAGAGAAGAGCGACGAGTGATTCTGATATGAAGAGTGTGTTCCTGTTGCACATATATCGTAAAAATAGTGAGTTTATGTTTTTGAACACAAGTGACCAAATAGTACTGACGAGTATAATATACCATATGAAGCATTACGTATAACTAAACTATTGTGTTTATGTGTAAGACTTAAAAGTTTTTACAGTTAAGCGCCTACAAGTCTCAGAGGGGAAAAGGGAGAGAATTCTTTAGGAAGAATGAGTGGCCATACGAGCCATACTTTGAGCGAGTGAGCGCATAATTTTTATTATACTCATATGCTGTTATACACTATCCTGTTGTCGATGTGTATAATGTAACGCATAGCGCAGTGAAATGCGATGACCTTTTATAATGTTTTTTATTTGCTTCAACAAATCCGTCAAATGGTATGTTGAATGACGGAATTTATTGAAAAATGCATTCATCTTGAAAATAGTTATCTATAATGTTTAGCTCCCGATCTAGTATTACGTTTGACCTAAACTTTGCTCTTTTTTACGATATATGCCTTTGGTCAGAGTCATAGTCACCGCTGGCTATTAATGCTAAATTCTTATGCTATTCGTTCAAATTCGCATATCTACTCATTCAGTATTCTGTTTCAATATTTTGGAAACTCTAAACTTTCAATAATACAGTATATCCTGTTTATAGTGAACAAATCAATGCATTCACTGTAACAGAGATTCATCATAAATGTTTACATTCAAAATACCTGTATTAACAATCAATTTGTTGTTTGTGAACATTAACATACATCTGGTGATCAGACCTAAAATATAACAAATTTTCCAAAAATACTTATTCAATAACTAATTTTAATAATTAAAAACATCCAAAATAGTTGCATGTTAAGTCTTCAGTATAGAATTAAATATTCAGTAAAACGAATTCATAAGAAGCGGGAATGAGTCATGAAATGATGAATTTTTCTCAGCATTATCTTTGTCATTGAATACAATGTATGCTTTTTCCAACTATCATATGAGTAGTATTATTGCAATACATTTATCTTATAAAAAAACGTGAATTCTATCTAAATTACAATAATTCAAATAAAGCTTTCATTTTCACAATCGAAACCTGTAAACCTGTGCCTTTTTTATCTTTACTTAGAATTCCTCATAAGAGTGAAGAAAAGTAAATCTGTTTACGCATTAGTTTATTTAAATTAAGTCAATTAATTGCAAACAATTAATCAAGAATTACATATACATAACTCGAAATTCAATACTTTTTTATGCCAGTATCAGATATTTTTATCAAAATTTTTAATATTTTATAATAATTATAATTTTCAAGTGTATTTCACAAGACTTAATATAAATGATATCTAAATAAACCCTTGAAGTACTTTGCATTTTAACATTGATTACTTGTACCTGAGTTTTATCACTTTGTAACTTTTGCATTGCTATCATCTCTGCTTTTTTGGTATTAAACTGATAATAAGATGTATTAATGAATGAGTTAGTGATGGAACAATTCACATGCAAAAAGCCTAAGATCCAGCCCACAGATGAGACGTCACATCTTTAGTTAAGTCCCTCAACAAATATCTTCGATATTGTCCTTCTTGAGTGAGGTTTTCATTAAGACAAGTGCCGCTTCTGTCAGTGAGTGCGAGCCCATAGCACAGTGTTAAAGTCGGAGAGTGAGAGCTCGGGGTGAATCAGTAGGATTTAAAGTTTTGTAATATTGAACTGGAGTTTAGTATTGCATCACATCACAGCTCTACTGAGTCGTCAGTCGCATAAGTTTCGTTCCGATACAGTACTGAAAGTGCATATAAAAACGTAAGAAATAGAAAGCTTTCCTAAATTTATTTCATAGTTTTCACTTTTGGCCCAATGCAAAATTGAGTTCGATTAGAGAGAGGAGTGGCGTCCAACCGAAACATATCGTATTCCTTCATATCTAGTGCTGACCCCAGCAAACTTACTGCTAAAATCTTTTTCACCCAACAACTCATTTCGCTCTCTCTCTCATACTTTCGATTCTTATTCTCTCTCACTCTCTCTTACGCTCACTTCTGTTAGGCTGACTTCTCTTAGGCTGACTTCTCTTTCTCGTGAAGGGACTGAGTCTAGTGAGCACTCGAGAAAGTGTAAACTTCACTTTAGTTAAACAGGGAGTGATATATGCTATGAATTTGTGATGAAAAACTTGTCTTTTTAAAAAACTGTCTTTGGAATGATCCCAAAATGAAAACTAACTTTATGCTCATTTGATTTTTTTAGTAAACCGACAGCAACCACAACTACCCAACATTTGCGACTCTCTCCTGTCTCTCCAGCGCTAACTCGTTCACTTCAATTCCATCACTCATACACTCCGCTATCACTCTAAAGACTTAATTTTCATTCAGTGTATACGCCAAACAACAAATATTGCCAGCTTTTCATCTTTCAAACAATGAGGTAAAGATATAATTAAACTTTATTTTCTTAATTATTCTTATAATACGTTTTTGGTTTATTAGCTTTAATTACTGCTCATTTAATCATTTGGTAGAATTAATTGCTTCAGAGAAAGTTTTAAATCTGTTTAAATTAAATTCTTTAATTATAATTTATAAGATTAAAGTAACAAATTCATAATTATTAATGCAATTATTGATAGAATATCTAAATTAAATAGAGATAAAAACGACAACAGGAAGAAAATGAAAACATATCCTATTTTTATCTCAATTGAATATACTATCGAATAAACATAAAATCGTAGTTAAGCTGTAGAGCGCTTAAGATTAAAGAAATCTTATATAACAGTTAACAAAGAGCTAACTCTGAAACAAAGTCCTAATTTTATCATTTTATAACATTATAAAAAAATTAAGTATTACCCGCACTGAGCGTGAATGAAAAGTGAGGCAAACTCTAGACTATTTGATAACTTATGCTTAAAGAACTGGGAAAAACAATTCCAATATTTTTCATCGTTTGACTGATTTATATCGGCAGTTCACTCAAGTGAGCCCTGAATAGAGAATCTACTCCCTGCCCATATCGGCGAAACAAGGGATCAATAGAATATTGAAGATAAAGCTTGTGATATCGCTTGAAAACCCAAGAAGTGCTCAAATCATAAGTTTTCAGCAGTCAACCAGTTTTATGAACCTTTAAAAATCCCGATCAGATTCACTTTTAGCGTCAAAATTTTGAAACCTTCAATTTTCGATTAAATTCTTTTCTCCTTAAGAAATAAATTTGACTTTTATTGTTTATAACCAGTGAAAGATGATTTGGTTGACTGGTTTTGATTTAAATATTTGAGTTAAAACTTCTATAAAAGTGTGAAAACATGTGGCAAAGGCTGTAAATAGGTAGAGATGGGACGATATTAAGAAAAATAGAGCAGTTATCATAATTTGAAGCGAACGGCCTGTTTCTTGATAAGTGAACGCATCAAACATATCAGTTGCAGAACCGTTTCTTCAATTTTCTCTTTCTACTACCGAACTCTCTGCCTGCATATGTAGCACCGTTTTAGCATCCATGCAGTCAACCCTATACTTGCGGTTTAGGTTGACTGCCAGACGGCAAACCTAACCTATTGGGAGAATAGTGTTAGTACTCAGTGAGCTGTACGACTACAGTATTCTAAACTGTAAGCTTTAGTATGAGTTTCTACTCTTTCTTTTACTCTCATTCTCCTCCACATCGTTTCTCTTATTCTGAAACAGGCCTGTATTGCCTGTAATGCTTGTAAAACTGCCTCACTCTTCATCTCTTAAGTTCACTTGTTTGAGACCGTGCGCTGCGATTACACTTCAACAGTGAGCATCTCCAGTAAATTGCATTTCAAGGCCGGCTATTTTGATGCAAAACTTTTCTTTTGCAGTGCACTTCTTCTAACTGTCATTAAACTGGGATCAGAATGATTACAAAAGAGTAAAATGCAAAACAATTGGCTTTAATCACTTGAGAAAGAGCTAAACA
>JAQGCH010003406.1:0-10661 GCA_034699485.1 Nanhermannia elegantula
CTTTAACTGACTGTAACAGTACAAAAAGTATTTTCTGTATTAAAGTTTGAATTTGAAAAGAACTTAACTATTGATCAGTAGAATTACAAATGATAAAAATCAAAACAATACACAAGTAATAGTTGAAAAAGCATGCTTTCTATTTGTACGACTGTTATTAATAAGTTACTATTTCATTAATTAATTGAATTGATAAAAACAATTACTATTTCTGTACTGCAAAGTGTAAAGTTTCAAATGCTTCATAAGTTGACATTTAGTTGACATCTCTATCTATAGTACAGTTAATTAAAATAAATGCTTTTCATGTGCTATACATGAAAGTTTATATTTTATATTATACGAGAAAAAAGTCTGTAATAGTACGTCACCCAAATTTTATTTAACAAAAATTAAGAATGTTGCAATATATATGCATTATTGAAAATATTACTTAGATTTTAGTGTTTGTAAACTCAATCTCATAATTTCCTAATCAAACGTTTTAAATGGCTTCAGTTTTAATTAATATTTATTATATATGAGTACAATATCTATTAGAATACGATGCAATGATTATTAAATTTTTGCTTATCAGAAAACTAATTTTCAACAGATTAAATGATTTATCTCTAATACTAAAAAATAGAATAAGTACGCGGCCAATAATCAATAGAAATGCAGCATTTTTGCAATGTCATAAAATTAAATGTTCCGCTTTGTATATAAACTATAGATGCAGGCATATTTCGTTCAACGGGAGTAGGTTATAATTATAATAAAATTTAATACAATTAATTAAATAAGCTGCGAAGCAGCGGATGCGACTAGTGTTTTACTATTGCTATAGGTAGAGTAGCAATTTTTTGAGAATAAAAACTGTAAAATTTGGTTGGTAAAATAGGAAGAAATACCAGCAAATTTGGGAACAAAATTTTGGTTTATTTTGGTGAATTTTTATTTATTTTAAATATAATTATTATTTTAATTACAAAAAGTGCACATTAAGTTTTTCCCATAAGTTGACCATTTCAATTAAGGTGACCAACAATCCAGATTTAAGTTTGCTGTTCAGATTTTAGGTCTTTTTTACAAAGAATCATGTCCTTGGTCCGCATTGCATTTTCTCAAAATAAAATTTTTTTTTTAAATTCTATCTTTTTGTCCCAACTTTAATTTTTAAGCTGTTCAAATATTGTTTAGTTTTGGACTACGTTAGACTTGGTCACGCTAAATTGTCACCTTTTAATGATTTTATTTTCAAAAAGTATTTTTCTTAATAACGACTGTTTTTTGACTTTATTAATAAAATTAGAGCATTTAAATTAATGTAAAATATAAGCAATTATATAGTTAAACAACTTAAAGTTATTTATTTGAAAATTGTGCACATATTCACTCAACAATTGATTTACGAAAATGCTAATTATATAGATAAAGTTAAAGGTTACAGGTTAATTTTAGATAAAATAATTCTTAAGCATATTTTGAAGCAGAAAAGTACTATAAGTATCAAAAAATGTTAATGTTACAATTGTAAAGTAGTAAATTTGAAAAATTCCTTATTTTAGGGAATTATTTTGTATTTGGGAAATAAAGTAAGTTTTTGGGAAATTATGTAATTCGTGTTTTTAATCCATTTTACCGAAGGTAGGAATGCGTACTATATTTGCGATTTAACCAGAAAGTTGCTGCTCTACTCATTACACAGGGGGTTTTGTGAAACACAGGTGTTTATCCCAATATTTTTATGCTAAAAATTGATAAAAACTTCAAGAATTATTAAAAAATATATATTTTTGCAAAGATTTGTTATATAAGCTTTGCTTTAAAATCTAATCAATATATAACCAATCATTTTATTAAACTCAAGCATCTGGTTATTTATCAAATCTTTCTTCTGTATATTTGACAATTTTGTTGTTTAGTTTAAAAATAAGATAAATTTATCAGAATTAATAGACATGATTAGAGAGTTGTATTGTATTAATTTATTTGTCATAAATTATTAACGGAATATATCATTGACTTTAAATATTCTACACTTAAAGAGAATCTGTTTAAGAATTTAATAATATATTAAGAAAAATGACTACAAAATAGTATTTCAGATTAATTTTATTTAATTTCTCTATAAAAAGTAGATCAGTTTAATTTAATTTAAATGTCGATAACATAATGTAGTTTAACAGTTTATAAGTGAATAGTTTTCTGTAAGGGGGAAGTAGAAGAGTTGGGGCTATTATAAGAAGATTTTCAAAACTTAGATCACCAAAACTCAAACTAATGGGTTTCCGGAGGAATATATTTATTTTAAACAAAGAATAAATTATATATAAACACAGAATATTTGTATAGAATAAATTTTAATTCTTATGGTTCTCAAAGGATATCAGTTTTTACTCATCTATTTAACCAAATTTAATTTTCATTATTTATTTAATTAATAAATACTATTTTTAACTCATATAACTTAAATATAACTTCAATATTAACCGGTGGAATAAATTTTTTTTTAATTTTGAAAAAACTATTTAAAAAAATTTTTTAAGGACTTTACAGTGCATTTAAAATTTTTTCAAAATTTTTTACAAGAAAATTCAGAATCAAAATTTTCATTATAGTATTGCGGACACACTGACACAATTTTTTTAATAATGTAGATTTACCGACCTTTCAAACATTAGTTTATAAAATATGCTGAAAATTATTATGTGAATCGTTCAGTTACCGAAAAATATTTGTTTATATAAAAAACAATGCTCTAAACATTATTAAAATGTTATAAATACTTTGTACTGTACCTGTTATTGTTAAAAAATCAATTACAATAAAGTGTTTACAAAAGTTTATATTCTCACAGATTTTAATTTATTTAACTATTGAATGAGTCA
Organism: Nanhermannia elegantula; assembly: GCA_034699485.1. Taxonomy (NCBI): domain Eukaryota; kingdom Metazoa; phylum Arthropoda; class Arachnida; order Sarcoptiformes; family Nanhermanniidae; genus Nanhermannia; species Nanhermannia elegantula. The sequence goes on from JAQGCH010003406.1 coordinate 2,874, forward strand.
ATTAAATAAAATTGAAATGAATTTTTTACATTTATTAATTATTTTGTCAATTTTCATATCAGAAATTGAAAACGTTGTCTTTGCGCCTATTGTTAGTACAAAAAATGGCAAAATTAGAGGCATAGTTAAAGATACTGATAATGGAACTCAAGTTAACTTATATTATGGGATACCATATGGTAAACCACCAATAGGTAAGTTAAGATTCAGTAAACCTGAATCAGTGTCTAATTGGGAGGGTGTTTATGATGCGACAAAAGTTCGATTCGCTTGTATGCAACAAAATAGGTTTGTCTTAATTTTCTCTTTAAAAAAATGTTTTGCATTATTGAACATAAATATATTTTTTATTAAATTGGAAAAAGTGACGGAAAAATTGAAGGAACAGTTCCTGTGAGCGAAGACTGTCTATATCTAAGTGTATGGCAGCCGACGACGAATTCATCAAAAAAGTCAGTTATGTTTTTCATCCACGGCGGGACTTTCAAACTGGGATCTATGTTCGAACTGGCATACGATGCAAGATATATAGCAGCCTTAGGGGATGTCATTGTTGTTACTATTAATTATAGATTAGGTCCCTTCGGCTTTATGTACGGCGGTACCGAAGACTCCCCCGGAAATTTGGGCCTTCACGACCAGATCCTAGCATTGAAGTGGACTAAAGATAATATTGAAGCTTTTGGTGGTGACCCCTCTTCTATTACTATATTCGGTCACTCAGCAGGTATTCACTGTTAGGCGAGATCCATTAAGTACGTACGCAAAAAAAGTCAATTCCTAGACCCCCCCCCCCACCCCCTATGTAGCATTTTCACACATGACCTAATGTTATACATATAGGAGAATTTGAGTTTGTACGCTTTTGACTGACCTCCCCCCTCCCCCCTATGAGTGCGATGGATGACGTACTTAATGGATCTCGCCTCAGTGCGAAGTAGCAGAGTCTAGAGTACTTTGGCAGAAAATGCGAAAAACCTAGAAGCATATGTAAACAGTGCATAAATTCAAATAGAAGGCAAAAATATGCAAATTCCACAAACATAGGAGACCGCAATAGTGTTAGAGCAGATAATCCGTATATAATCAGAGAAGAGGAGCTCGAATTTATTAAGAGTTATCCGAACATTCCGTTAGAAAAACCTCAACATATGTCGGAAAAGTGGTGGGGTGTTTTTAATGAAGGTAGAGACTGCATCATACATGGAGAGATAACTAAGGTAACAAAAGAGATTTACGATATTTATTACAAACATTTCGAATACGATAAGAAATTAATCAGAGATATTGTTTGTCTTAATAGAAAATTTAAGCACAGAAAACATAAAGTTGTTGGTCCTTTTTTGGTGAAATAATATTAGGAAATCAAATATCAGAAGTGAAATATATTGTGTAAGGCCAGTAAAAAAACCTTCAAAAACCTACAAATTTTGAAAGATATGAACTTAAGTATGAGGTTTGAATAAACTCATAACCATTTATATAACTTCGCAGCAAATTTTAAAAATTTTATTTACCAAATATTCTTACATTTATTCGTACATAATTTCGTACAGAAGTTTAATTAATTGAAGTAGGGAAACATTTTAGATTTAACACAACTGAATTATGCATTTATAAAATAATCGGAGCCGCCGCTGGAGTACAATAGGCCATACAAGGTTTAATAGCAAGAAGACGCAGCTCCACCACCGACAGCAGCTGCAACACAGCACAGAGCACATAGGTAAGGGGCCGCAAATCACTTGATTTACCAAAGTAATAGCGATTATCAATACCAATTATGTTCGCATATCCCTAATATTTAGTCAAATGATTTAATTATTTATAAATAAAAATCAAGCTTATCATTCAGTACCTAACACATTGCAATTTTCTAGCTATAAAATGCAGTAATTTAATGTGAAGGTATCATTTAATTATAAAAGATTGCAGAAATTATATCAAAATTGAAGTGAAGATATTTTCTTTTATGCTTTCTTATATAATATCAGGGTGACCAGGTGTCCATGTGTCCAGGTGTCCAGGATTGGCCTGGACTGTCCAGGAATTGGGTTATTTTCAAAAAATTATGCTTTGGTCCCCCCTTTGATTTTATAATCTGTCCAGGTATGAGTTTGACAAAAAATAGTCACCCTGTATAATATATTACATTAGAATTTGAAAAATAATTTTTTAGTTATTGCGAGTAAATTTAATTTTTGATTGTATGGTGAGTATAATAATTTGTTTTAATTTACTATTATATTAGCTTGTATAATCTAAAAATGATTCTTTTATAATTTATTTCATTATTTTATATGATAATAATAATATGTATCAGATTATATATATATAATATTTTTTGCCGGTTTTTTCCGGCTTCTTTCAATTAGTATTAAGGCCGTAACCGTAGTGAGGCTACTCAAAAGGATTATTTTATTATTTGCTTAGTAATGCTTAGGTTTCTAAGTAATATAAGGCGAGATCCATTAAGTACGTACGCACTCATAGGGGGAGGGGGGGGGGGATCAGTCAACAGCGTACAAACTCATATTCTCCTATATGTTTAACACTAAGCTGCGTATAAAAATGCGTACATAGGGGGAAGGGGGCGGGGTTTAAGAATTGACTTTTTTTGCGTACGTACTTAATGGACTTCGCCTAAGGTTTATTTTTTCTGAAAATATTTTGACTATGGCATAAGTTTTACCAATTGATAAGATACTGTATATCAAAACTTAATACCACTTATTCATAAATTTTTCATTTGACTGACAGCATAAAAAATGTCATATTTTGGAGGTGTGTTATAAAAAATGTTAAATTTTTTTGTGATTAAATTTGTTTCATTATTGAATGCATTTGTGTTAATTGATGTTAATTTTGTCGCGTTATATATCTCTATCTCATCAAAAGTCAAGTCATAGAATGTATTTTCTTCTATTTCAGTAATCGCTGTGTTTTTTAAAGTAAATCTCTTGAAATGCTTTTTCTCTTCAGGTAATTGTGCACTAAATGTGTTGAAAATATGTCTCAAATTAATATTCTTGGCGAACCCTGTTTATAACATATATTGAATTTATCTCATTAGCTGTATACACTTTGTTCTGCTTGTATTAGATCTGAAGTGTAAAGCAAGTGTTTTTTGTGCTGAATGACATAATAATTGTTTTCATAAAATTTAATTTGAATTAAATATTATGTCAATAAAAGTGTTAAAGTTCGATAATATTTAAAAGTTTAGGGGCGTTAACAACAATAACTAGGGTGGTCAGACGTCCAGTTTTAAGCTGAACTGTTCAGTTTTTGGTCATTTTTAAAAAATCCAGTGCTTGGTCCTCCCTTTGTGTTTTTATGAAAATAAAAATTTATAAAAAAAATTATCCTTTGATCCCCCCTTTGATTTTTTAAGTTGTCCAGGTTTTGTCCAGTTTTTGAACCAATTTGATCTAATCACCCTAGAATAAACTGAAAGGAATATTCAAATATACCAAAAATAGATTATTGCCCACAACTTTAACTGTGGCATTGTGGAAACCTTAGCTAATTACTCTCTTAAGATTTAAGCAGCATTAAATAAATAAGTCTTTATAATAATTATATTACCTAGGTAAAACACTTGTATAGTTTTTTTAATAATGAATAAATGAATAGCTTTATTATACTGAGAGTTAATTTAACATCATGTGAAATCATATTTAATTCTATCTATCTATAATTATAATTCTATCTTTTCTAATGTTGCATAGTTTAAAACTGGATATTAAAATAAAGGGGGTGTTAGAATGGCCCAGAGGAAAGGTGTCCGATACATGATCAAAAAGTCGTGGGTTCAAAATTTAAAATCAATTAACAAAACCTTAAGAAAATCCTGGATCTATTATTTTTAAAGCTCAGATTCTACAGATGTAGGGATTCTCTGAAGGATGATATTTGCTACATAATAATAAGTTTCGCTTATTCAAGTATCAAATTCTAGGTTAAGATTATGTAACAGAACCTCATTCTTTTTTAAATTTATGTCTATTTAGAAAGAATAGGAACTACTGTTATTATTTAGTGTTTTAGCTTAAAATTTTAAAGAATTTCTATGACAACGCTATAACCATAATATAAAATTTAGTTGTTTGAGAAATACCTTATTATCCAAATGTCATACAATATTTGAATAATGGTATCGTAGTTTAGAAATAGATACCACTGTCAAAATAACAATAAATGAATATATTTTACTCAAATATGAATATGGTTGCATTATTTAAATCACTTTATTTTGTACAATCATTAATTTTATTATTATATTGTAGAGCAGCTGTTTTCAATCTAATTCCAATAGAGTCAAAATTTACACAAAACTTTATCTCTTCTCGTCTCATCTTTTCTATTAAATAAGAAAGAGAAGTTTGCTCATCACTAACGCATAATAACCATAAAAAGATAAGTACTGAAACTTGAGTCGTTAAGTGCTCACTAATGATAGAAAGGGACAGAATTTTTATTCCCGTTCCCATCTCTTATTAAAGTATACTTACGTTAATATATCGTCGGATGAGAATTATTTAGTGCTATCTTCAATCAGTTTTTCGATGAGATAGTACTGAATAATTATAAGCCGACGATATGTGAAAGATTTTTATCCACTGTTGTAAAAATTTGACCACTGCTGACCAGTGTTATGACGTAAATATTTCCCTTTAAGTCTCGAATTTAGACTTATGTATCTCAGAAATATATGAAGAAAATTTCAAGTATTCTAAAAATAGTATATTGAATACAAATTCACCTAAGGCAAAGTAGCAAAACTTAGCTTGTTAAACTTTATTTATTGCACTTGGCAAGTTGTTTTTTAATCAATAACTAGTAAATTATTCATTAAAATAATTATATTAACTAGATGAAATAAATATTTTTGCTTACAAATTAATTATAATTCTATCCATTTCTACTTAAAACCACAGCCGTAACTAGGGGTGGGAAGAGGGGGCTATAGCCCCCCAAGGATTTTTGAACATTTTAGTGTTGGTCTGTAGCAATTTTAAAAAATTGTCATATATTGTATTTTTCCCATGTATAGCTCTCTCAAACCTAAAATCCTGGTTACGGCACTGCTTAAAACATTGGGTTAAAATCAAAATTTTAAACTTAAACATTATTAGTGGACTTGGTCTTAATTAACTTTTGACTAAATAATTAAAAAATTGGATACTTTTAAATCCGTTTATAATTTTTTACGAAAAATAATAAATCTTATATTTCTAATGCATTCAGTTGTACGTATAATCAAAATAGATATAATTTGTTGCAGTTTTGTTATATATTAAAATAAAATTATAAAATAGTTTCAAATTCGATGTCATTCTTCTGTATCAGACTTTATTCTTATTTTAGAATAATGTCTGTTAAGAGAAACTTAGCGATGTTTCTATTATTTAGGGTTTAAGCTTAAGTTTTAAAATGAAGAGAATTTCTTTGGCAATGCTATAATCTTGATGTGAATTCTTTTCACTAATCACTTGAGAAATACCTCGTTACCGAAATGTAATACTATATTATAATAAAGTATCTATTTTTAGAAAAAATAGCATTGAATTGTTTTAATGCTCGGTTTCAAAACCCCTGAACAAGGTTGTTAGAAATTTTATTTTACTAAATATTGATGAAATTTGATGAATATTGTTTTGAATGTAGGATATTTTTAACCCCCCCCCCCCCCCCCCCCCCATAATTTAGTCAAGGCCAAACACAAATTAACTCTAAATATTAACTAGGTTTTGGTGAAAAATGCTTTGTTTAAAATTTTAAGCTTATATGAAGTGTCTATTGAATTATTGTCTCATATAAGTTATGGTATGTGAAGTTACTGAATGTTATACTATATGTTAATTAAGTGAATATTAAAAAAATAAACTCATTGACTCTATAAAGACTTTTTATCCAGTGAGCTTGTATTATCTTTTGCAGGTTTTTAAATATAACTTTGAGGTACAGTAAAACCTGTGTTAAGCGACCACCCACCTGTATCAGCGAAAATAGTGGTCGCTCTACACAGATGCTTATACATTAAAAATAGCTGTGTATGTGAAATATCTGATCGGTAGCATCTCAAGTGTCGCTCCACTCAGGTGTTCGCTAACACAAGTATTACTGTAGAAAATAACTAAAATATATAATGTACTATTGCAACACTCTGCTTTTATTAATCCTCTCAATATTAATCATGGATTTTATCTTCCTTTAATCGAATAATCTTCTAAATGTGATATCAAATTAAAGTCATATACATAGAATACTGAAAGAACATAATTATTTTAATTAAAAATTTGCAAATTATTATATGAAAAATGCGGAGCAAAATATCTTATATAAACAGCAAAAATTAGATTTTAACCGAGCCTGAGTACCCCGGGCAAGCATACTCTAAAATGTCTTTGTAAATCAAAAATATTTACAAAACATTTACAAGTTTTATAATAAATGTGGAACAGAACATATTATTCAGTTTTTTAGAATTAAGACAATGAATAGCCCACATTTTTAAAAAAAAATATTGTACCCCAAACTTGAAATTAGCTGACTTTTGCAATAGATTTTCGGTCCCCAATTGAGCTGTTCATTTTCCCTGAGCACCAACCGTGAACATTATTGTTGAAAATAGAGAATACAAATTTACTTACTTTTAATTAAATCACAATAATATCTCAATTAATATAAAACCAAATAAAGTTTATTTTGTCAGTTTAAAAGTTATCGATTTTTAAAAATTAAAATCGAAAAGCATTATCAGGTACGGTGTCTTATCATTATCTCAATAGTAAATTTATATTCAACGGGCATTTAAATTATCACTTTTATAGGACTGAGCTTAATATTGCTTTAAAATTGTACCGTTATTCAACTATTGTTGCAACCTGCTCTTTTCAATTTAAAATTATAAGTTACATTGTTTTTCTGCATGATAGAAGACAATTTATCTTAAAAAAGATTTTCTTCGACTTTTTCCCAGTGGCGTAACTAGTATAGGGGCCGAGGGGGCACAGGCCCTCCCAACTCAAATTAAAAGTTAAATAACTTCATAAAAAGCTTATTGAATTTTACATATGAGAAGCTTGAATCAAATATTTTCTTATATCTGTGCCCCCTCTCCCCCCCCCCCCCCACTCAAAATTTTCTGGTTACGCCACTGCTTTTTCCCTAATTTTAGTACTGTTATGCATTGAGCCATTGCCAATCACATATTCTCAGTTGGTATAATTAAGTTAATGTATTTTATTCTATTTTTAGTGAGAACAGAATGGTTAAGCTATAAGCTTCACAACTTTTCCATCATTAAAATATACAGCATTAATGCGAAATTTCCTAAATTTTAATTAAATTTTAAATTCATGAAAAAATTCGCCCAAGTAATTTTATGGATAAAAATATGTGCGATAAAAACCAAATCTCATAGCATAAAACCACATAAAACTAAACTGAGGATTAAATATTATACACTTTCATTTTTTAACATTGATTGATATATAAATTATTTTCGTTATAATATTATAAGTGAAAAAGTAAGTGGAGAGATATTAGTAAGTTATTTAAAAAGTGACTCTAAAATCTATAGGGATATCATATCGTCGGTTGAGTTCTAGAAAGTCGTAAATCGATTTTTTTCACAAAATGAGTTAAAACCAGTTCTTGATACTCATTTTAGTCCTCTTCAAAACCCATATCTCAAAATTTGAAGATTCAAAAATAATAGCCTCCAAACGCCCACTGCATTAGAGCTAAAAAATAATAAGTATTGTTTTGAACTAGAAAAAT
>JAQGCH010003407.1:0-10661 GCA_034699485.1 Nanhermannia elegantula
ACATAGTCCGGGACACGGGGCAACACTTACAGATCCGGGACAATCCCGGCTGAACCGGGACGGTTGGGAACCCTAACATATAAAGGAAGGCATTAGACATATCTTTATGATAAAAATGAAAATATATTTCCAAAATAGATAACTATTGCTATTGTAATAAGTGATTAAACTGTAACAAAAATCATAATCACCTATACCTGTACATACATTTCAGTCTATCAGCTCTCAAATGTTTTTAGTTTATAATTACTAATAAAAAGTAATAATAGTTTTTAGAATCTAATTATAAATTCAATGTAAAGCCTGTTTATTGTGTTCAATAAATTTCTTTGATTAGTATTAGAGTTTAAGATAATGATAAAATACAGGAAACATTCAGGATTATTCAGGATTATACAGGACATTTACAATAGTTTCATAAACTAAAGGTATACATCAATTTCGGGAATATATTTATTTGATTCAAAATTGTAAGTATTCAAAAATTTATTGCTTACAAAAGTGTATGGATTTTTAAAAATAGTTTTAAATCTATAATATTCTGAAATTCCGAATAATCGAAAATTACTTATTGTTTAGTTTTATCTTTAGCTGAACTGAATGTTACCAAAAATTTTTATTAAACGTTTTTTTCATTTTTGTTTTCTTCGGTATTTTTGAGTTTCAGATCCTTTTTTTGGTTTCTTTGTTTGGTTCGGATTTGTTCGGAGTAGATATCGATTCCTTTGATTTCGATTGTGTCGTCACTGAATCAGGTTCTGACTCTTGTTCTAATTCCTGTTCTCATTTTTGTTCTGATTCTTGTTCTTTGGTTTTTGATGAATTGGGACGGAATCAAACTTGAATTTCCACCAAATTTCTTGCATTCCTCCCAATCATAGAAATAATTTCTCTTGAAAGAAGTGATCCCTTTCATTAAATTTGGTGTTAATATGGTTTGCATCCAATATCTTTCTACATAACGATCTGTATCCGGAAAATACCAAAAACTTGTTTTAGCGATCAATGATATTTCAGGAATATCTTTGTCTTTAATTTGAACCTTATTTCCAATAGAAATACGTGAGATCTCATACTTGCAAATAAGTTCTGGAACTTCATACTGTAGAGCATCACAATTGTAAACTATTATTAAAACCACTAAATATGGATATAAAGAACTCATGGCTTCAATATTTAGATTAAAATGGTATTAATTATGATAATCTGTTCTAAACTATTAATAAAAGTAATGACTGTTTAAGACTATAATTAATATAAATCCGTTGTTTTGCTTAAAGTTTGAATATTTGTCTTAAGCTCTTAGAGAACCTGATTTACAAAAACACAATTTTTTCACTTATAAACTAAAACCAAACTCACCCTAACATTAAATTTTACAAAAATTCTTTAATACCCAATAATTATGAGTAATAACAAGTACTGCAAAACCAATAAAAGATTTTATAAACAATTTAAGTTTAAAGGCTTTAATGTTAACCTCAAATTAAAGCTAATTATAAGTGAAGATTACATATATTTTAATAACAAAAAAGGTCTCATTTCTAATAAATTCCTGATAACAAACTGTATAGAGTTATGACATATTAATTGTATTCATCATCAGAATCAGAGTTCAATCTTTCTAATAATGATTTCGATGACTTTTGTTTATCTGCAGTTGACATCACATTAACAGAACCAATCGGTGGCTTCTTATCGGAAGTTCTTCTCTCTGACAGTTGTTTTTCAATGATTTGCGCCAATTCTTGAACTTTTGTTTGACTTGAATGACCAAGACTTTGATCAATGCCTTTAATTGTTTGACTCTCTGAGAGGTCGTCATTCATAGAATGCAACACTTTGTCTATTAAATAATCATCACTTTCATAACTCTCATCTTTATTCTCATTCAACTCTTGTGTTAATTTAGTGTTTGATATTTGAGACGAAATATTTTTATTTCTTTGGGCAGGAATTGGTGCCGAAGATGTCATATCGTTTCGATTCAATTCAAAAAATGACTTATTATTGAAGTCGATTGGACTCAATTCATCGCTTGTGTCTTCACTTGACTCCTCTGGACTTATTTGATGCTCAATTCGGTGTTCACTAAAGCGAATTCTTTTCTGTTGTTTAGGTTTAAGTTTATCTTCATTTTCAATGTGTTTTTCATTTAATCCAGACTTCAATAAAGAGCTCGCGAGCGCTGATTTAGGCCTAACTGTTAGGGTTTCTGACACTTGAGTCTTATCTTTTTGAAATTCTTGTTTATTTTCTGGATCTATGTCTTTGATTACATTTTGATCAGAAGTGGGAAAAGATTGGGTGACAGGTGTGTTATGAACTATCGCTTCTATATATTGCGCTTCCTTTGCCGAAGAGTTTTGATTCGCAAAAATTTCATCTTTTTTTATCGGAGAAACTGTTGAAAATATTTTTTGTTCTTTTACTTTTGGTTCAATTGATTTGATATTATCAGACTTTTTGTTAATAATATCAAACACTTTTTCGTCAATTATTTTTCGAATTGATTTTTCAGTTGAGACAAAATCATAGTCGTGTCTGTTTTGCTCAATCAATAGCTTTCTCTCAGATTTCACTTTTTTCAACGCGTTTTTATATTGATCTTCAGTAATACCTTTGGCATTAAATTCTATTCCAAATGAAAGTAACTTTTCATTCATTTCATTAAAAACTGATTTTTTAAGTGAACCTTTTTTATTGCCATAAAATGGTTGCGAATGTTCTTCATTTCTTTCTATTAGATTTCTGTTAATATTCTTATTTGTGATTTCATCGACTTTTTTACTTCCTTTTGCTTTAACTTTATTTTGAACTTCAATTACTTTATCATTCGATTGATTTTCATGTTTCAGAAGAGTTTTAATTTCTGTCGAAATAGTTTTTTGGTTATTTCTTGCGCTTAACGGCAAAATATCTGTCAAATGAGTTACAAGTTTTTGCACATTATTTCCTAATTTAACCATTTCTTTGGCCTGAATTGCAATCATTCCTTCAATTTTATTGACTTCATTTGATTTAATGGTTTGTTCTTCATCTTCAATACGAGTATTACCGCTATTATTATGAATGTTTTCAGAGCTTGAATGCAAATCATTTTCAAAAGCGTTCTCTCTTTGAGTAAACTTGAATTCTTCGATCTCTTCTCTTAATGATTGTTGTATTTCGTGAACTTTGAGCTCTACATCATATTGAATGCGTTCCTCTGACTTCATTCGCGATTCTTTTTCTAGAAGTAAATCTAAATCTGTTTTTCCTAACTTTTCATTAAGAACTTGTATTTGAGTTCGCATTTCTTCAATGTTTTTGTTATCTCCGATCAATACTGACTGATATTTTCCAATTTTATTCGTCAACGAAAGCATACCTTTAGAATCAAGTGATTCCTTTGGATGTCTTCGCGCGATATGTGTTTTCAAATAAGTTGAGTCATAAAAAACTTTAGGACAATGAGAGCATTGAATTGAATCGCCATAAGCTGTTCCGCTATAAGCCATAGCTTTCTGATGAATTTCCAGCAATTTTCTCAACTTTTTATTTTCTTGAATTAAATTGTGTTGAGTTTTGAATTCATTTTCAGAGCTTTTCAATCGATTGAATTCATTCATTAGATATTTAATTATAATTTGAGACATTTTGAAGAGTTTAACAAAGTTTTGGTCAATAAGTTGAGTGTCCTTTCAATATAAGATTATATGCTTTGAGTTTTAAAACTTTTAAAACTTTTACAAAAATATTAACATTGAAAACAAGAAATGCTTACAAACTCGCCATCTGTTGAACAAAAGGCTATATAAGTCCCAAATTCATAAACTAAAGACTCATTTAATGGTATTTCACGAGAGAATTGGTTTATATCAATGGATCCAAACTTTTTCCAATCAATCTTTACGTCTCTTTCAGATAATGATTTCATTTTGAGTTAGAGTTTAGTATTTCCTTATTTGCTATAAAAGTGTTTGAGATATAATTTAAATAATAATAGCATTCATTCATTCATTTGAATCATAAGTTAGTGTTTTGTTTAAATTGAATGAAAAGTGAGTTCAGAATCAAAACAAACCCAATATAGAGATGTAGTCAATGGCAACACATGTGTAGACATTCAATCAATTGTTTCAATATTTAGTGTCTAATAAATGACAAACTTTTACAATTAATTACTTTATGATACTTAACAATAAATTAATGTTTTAATTGATGAAATGTCTCAATCAGTGAAAAGTGTGATAAGACCTCAATTAGAGCTTACTTTGGCGCTAATCAAACCTGAAGTTTGCAAAATTCCCAACAATTTAAATGTATGTCTTTTTATGACTTTTCACGTATTTTTTTCTATAATTCAAAAGTTGTATTCATTTCAATGTTTGGACTGTTAATGAATTAAGTATTTTATGAATAAAACAATTGTAAAACTAGTTCTCTATAGCAGTGTAGGGAAGGGCGATCGAGTCGTCGCTTAAGTTTTGAGAACAATTTGATAATTATTATGAAAATATGTTTAAAATGAATTACTTCACTATTTAAACTATAAATATAGAAACAGTTTTAAGAATATTATAAGTGTTTGATTGCATTCACTTTAAACCATTTGTTTTATGAAATTTTATTAAAGTTTTCACTGCTTTTGATGACAATAATAAAGTTTGTAATAAAACAAATTGTTGGCCACTATTATTCCGCAGAAGTCTATTGGGATTTTAGGGATTTCAGTGATTTTACATTTGAAAAGATTGAAAACCACTGCATGAGTATAACCACAATTCTCAGAATATATGAATATGTCTTATATTCTAAGTCAGACTTTGATCCCGACATTCAAATGCCTTCTGATTTCAATTTTTAAGTTTGAGTTTGTTTAACAAAGTTTTAGTTCATTTTCTAAATTATATTAAAAACATATTAAATATTAATATTTATTACTTTTTCATTGAATTCAATGAGTTTTAAAATAAAAATATTTGATAAAAAAGTTGTTTAGTTATAAATTATAACAAACATTAAAACATATATTATTTGCCATAAAATAATTAGTATTAGAATTGATTATCAGTTTAATTCACAGTTTAATAAAATATTCAATTTTTAAGGCTATTAGAAAACTAATTAAAATCAATGGATTTTATTTTGTTCGCTCAGTTGTTACGCAAATGTCTGAATCAGACGCCAATCACTTCTATATCGAACACAAAGGTTTAAATATTTTCTTAATTTCTAATTTATATCTGTCTTCACTTTATTTTCAATGTTTTTTCAATTTTCAAAATGAGTCTCATTTTTTAGATAAGTTTTTCTTCTGGAGATTGGTATCGTTTATGTCGAGTGGTGTCATATCTGCCCATATAATAGCCAGAAATAATGCAATAAATCATTGGAGAAAAATGATGGGAAGCACAAAAGTTTATAAGTAAGGGTCAACTCATTTCAGAGCACACTTTGAAATAAATGAATTGTATATTTAACTCAAAAATTTGCATACGTTTTGCTTAAAATTGTTTAATTATATAAAACCTATGTAAAGGACTCGTCACGAAGAACCAGATAGTATTCGAGGTCGATATGGTTTGACTGACACGCGTAACGCTACTCATGGCTCAGACTCTATAGAATCAACTGAACGGGAAATAAAATTTTTCTTCCCTGACTTCAACACTGATAAATGGTTGAGAGAAGAAGAGCCGCACTTTAGAGACGGAACTAACATTCAATTTTTGGCCAATCAATGTTTGCATAAAATTGAAAATTAAATCATTTGTTTAGTACTCAAATTAAAATCATTGTTAAATTTATTAATTATTTAAAATAAAACTTATTTTCTTTAAATTAATAACTTATACAATAAGATCAAAACATTTTCAATTATTTACAAATGATTTTCAGAGCTTATAATACAATACTTTTAAATGAAAATTAATTAATAAGTTAGTGATTATAAAACTGAATCGCTGTTTGATTTGATTAAATTACCAAAATATGCGGTCACTGTTTTCACTTTATTATTGAGAAAATTTTGTTCGACTTCAACAGAATTTCCAGTTCCTGCCAATTCTTTCAATTCGTTTTTGTCAATATTTCGCGGCAACAAAAAGCCAATGTTAGGAGAAATATGATTTTGAGTTACTTTAAAAACATCGACACCATTGGGAGACATCATATCTAACTTGTATTTATCTTCTCTCAAATACTTCGGTCCACCCCATGGAGGACTCAAGAAGACGGCGTCGACTTTAAAAGCAGAACATTTTGCTAATGAAATATAGTCTCCAATTATGAACTCTATTCGATCGGAAACACCATAAATCTGTGAGTTATGTTTCGCGAATTCTATTTTAATGGGATCGATATCTATAGCTATGATTCTGACTAAGTTTGAAATGAGAGCGAATTGAATAGTATTTCCTCCCGAACCACAAAACGCATCTATTATTATGTAATTGGTTTCGTTCGAAAATCTGTGTGCGATGTGTTCAGCAATCCTTTCGGGGGTTACCGAATACCAGGACTCGTCGTCCAGTTTTATTCCTTCATCAAAACGAGAAAACAGTCGATACCTTTGGTGCCAATACTTTGACTTTCGTTTTTTATTTAGAGCTAAACAAACGGGTTTCTCTTCATTTTGATTCAATATTTTTTCGTCATTTAATTCATTCCAATCTATTGAGTCGTATTCATGAAGTCTTTTAATAAGAGTCGGCCTTTCATCGGGTGGTTCTTCGCCATCACTTCCACTGTTTGCAGGCCTGCCATTAATAAATGAAACGGAACTCAACCCAGAACTTGTTGATATCGATTCATTCACTTCTTGAGATTTTCTTTCATTAGTTTGTGAACTATTATTATGTTCTTCTTCTTGAGCACAGGTTTGTTCATCAGAGTCACAGATATTAATATTCGTTAACATTTGTGGCAAAAACTGGAATTCATCGTAAACCTGTTGACTATTATTAACAAATTTATTAAACTCTATCTCATATTCTTCTGATATGTGTTTATCCCATAACTGTTTCCATAAAAGGTTTGTTTCGTTTTCTTCAATAACTTCATCAGAAGACAAATCATTATTCAATTCTTCACTTTTGTCATCAGATGTATTGCCATAAAAGGCCTGATATTCGGGATATTTTTGAAACCATGACTGACAGACGTTATGATAACCGAATTGAAGCCAATAATATTCAAACGATTGATTCACGTCTTCATTAATAGTCTTTGATTTAGATTTAGATTTGAATATATTTTTAGTTTTCTTTTTGGATCTTTTATTCAACGCTTTATTAGAAGAGAACTCTTGCGGAAGACCTAAAGACGCCATTTGTTGCTTCTCTTGCAGTGTCTGCTCGTCTGAAATGAGCATTAAATCCGCGTTTTCTTCACTTTCTATTTGATCTTCAGATTGAAAATCAATGTTTTCATCAAATGATTTATTGTTTTTATGCGAACACAAATCGCTATCACTTTAACGAAAAATAGATATAATTAGTAAATAATTAAATAAATTAATAATTTCTTACTTAATGAGAGCTTCAGTTCTGATAAGTGTTGCACTCATTTTAAAAATTTATTAATTATTACATTATTTCAAAAATAATTTATAATTAAACCAAAATTTTTTTAATCAAAGTCTCAAATAATAGTGAAATAAAGATATCTTTAACTCAAAATACAATTCAAAGCCTTTTTACTCTTGAGTTAATGTATTATTTGACGTAAAATTCACTCTAAAATAGTACTTAATTTTCGAAAAAAGCGAAAGTTTTATAAATGTTTTGATTTCATCACAACTGAACACAACTTCACGTGTTTTTTGTTTACATTTATTTAAATGCAATTTATTAGACATATATTTAAAGCAAAAAACTTATTTAAAAATATGTTAACATTGAAAGAGTCAAACATACCATTGATTGTAATCATAGGTTCGACCGGTTCTGGAAAAACGAAACTATCGATTGAAATCGCGAAACAATTCAATGGACAGATAATAAGCGCCGATTCGATGCAGGTTTGAGTCCAACAACATTTCACTTATGTTTATATCAATTTTTATTTTCTATTTAACAAAATTTGTTGTTCAGGTCTATAAAGGATTAGATATTATCACAAATAAAGCGACTTTTGAAGAAAGACAACAAATACCTCATCATATGATTGACTTTTTGGACCCTTTGAGTCGCTTTTCTGTCGTTGACTTTCGTAACAGAGCTTTAAATTTGGTGAACATTTATATAACTATTAATAATTGATTATATTATTTATTAAATAATTATATTTATTAATAGATTAATAAATTGAGATCTGATAACACACTTCCTGTAATAGTCGGCGGAACTAATTATTACATCGAATCCATTCTGTGGGAAGTTTTGCTCTTAAATGAAGATAAGAATCAAATGTCAGACAAACAATATTTGGTATTCGATCGAGACTTAGAATTGTCGAAAGCCTTCAATTTTGATGATATAAGTCATGAAATATCTAAAGAAAATATTTTCTCTTATCCGATAAATTACGACAGATTTGAAAATGTCTCGAGTCTTGAGTTATATAATGTTTTGAAAGAATTGGATCCAAACTCAGCCTTAAGTCTTCATCCAAATGACAAAAGAAAAATTATAAGATGTTTACAAGTTTTTCAACAAAACAAAAGACTTTGCAGTGAACTAATAGCAGATCAAAAGTGTTCCGAAGGAGGATCACAATTGGGCGGTGCCCTCAGGTATAAGAATTCGGTCATTCTATGGCTCGATTGCGATCAAAATGGTATTAAATCTGAAAATCTTATATTTCATACTAAAAGTTCTTTTATATTTATTCGATTTCTTCGGGGTTTCAGTTCTTGACGAAAGACTTGATATACGAGTGAATGATATGATTGAAAATGGACTGATTGATGAACTTTCAGACTTTCACCTCAAATATAATAGAGAACGACTTAAACAAAATTTGTGAGTTTTATAGAAATCGATTAAAATAACATTTTTGTAAGACTCATAACATACTTAAGTGGTTATCAATTGATTTTTCGCTTTACTGCAGGCCAGTCGTCACCATTTAAGTAAAGTCTAACCAAAAATTGTATTTTAACCGATTTCTATGATAACTGAATTATAATTTGAAATTAAATAATTTCATGAATAAGTAAAAACTTATTAGAAATAATTTTTTAATTAATACAGAACTGCTGACTATACAAAAGGAATTTTTCAATCCATTGGTTTCAAAGAATTTCACAATTATTTAATACTGAATGAAGAAGAGAGAAAAAGCCCGAAATCTCAGTTATTAATTACTAAAGGCGTCGATGCCTTGAAATTAGTGACTAAAAGATATGCTAAAAAACAATTAAAATGGATTAGAAATCGATTTTTAAAACTAAATGACAGAGAAGTGCCAAATATTTATCGCTTAAACACAACAGATTTAAACAAATGGAGAGAACAAGTGTGTGAACCGGCGTTCGCAATAGTGAGCGCATATCTAAATGAAACGCAACTTCCAAATGATTTATTGCCATTGACTCGCATTCAAATGAATAAATATGTTTCCACACAATTTCATTGCAATATTTGCCAAAAACTTCTTTCTGGTATTAATAGTTATGATTCTCATCTCAAATCCAAAGGACATAAACATAAACTTAATTATGAGAAGAATATGAAAAAACAGAAATATCATGAATTGAGTTCTTTGTTGAATTCTCATAGAAATAACATTATTCGTAGAAATTCATGTTAAATATATTTGTACTCAAAAATTATAATTATTTTATATGTAATTCACTATCAATTAAACTGAAAGTCTTGACAAATACTCAAAATTAATCTTATTTTTTGAATGCGTTCTACAGTACTATTAAATAAAAGATTCACACCGGTAGACAACATATACATATACAACAAATTTGATAGTCTTTTAAATTTAATTTTAGAAAAAATTACAAATCAGTTTATTTTTTATTTTAATAATTATTTTTTATAATTTATATTTTTTAATAAATAACTATTTTTTAGG
Organism: Nanhermannia elegantula; assembly: GCA_034699485.1. Lineage (NCBI taxonomy): Eukaryota > Metazoa > Arthropoda > Arachnida > Sarcoptiformes > Nanhermanniidae > Nanhermannia > Nanhermannia elegantula. The sequence goes on from JAQGCH010003407.1 coordinate 10,015, forward strand.
TTTAGGCTTCTCTTCGGTGTCTTCTGAAGAATGCGATCCTTTAAGTTCTTCGAACTCGGCCTTAAAAGCAGCCAATTGTAAGTCAGGTATATATCGGGACTCTTCATGAGTCCAATAGTCGTGTTCATGAATATTGAGCCGAACGCCCGCCGGAAGTGAACTGTAGATTATTTCGATCAAAAGAGGAGTCATTTTTGCGCTCAAATTCTCGATTTGAATATTTCTTTCAAATAAATCCAAATAATAAGTGGTTTCCGAGACGTCTGACTCGCGCTTTAAGTTATCATATTTTGAGGCCATATGTGGTGAACACCAAAACGATACCACTTTTACACCCAATTTGTTCATCAATTTATGCAAATAAGACGCATAACTCTCAAGAACTACGAAATCAAATCCACGGATCTGTTCATTAATTGGCAATTCAGTGAATTTTGCTTTAAATGAAAGAAACTTTCAAACAAATGAGTGATTACCTGAACATTAATTAATGGATAATAAGGTATTTGAGGCTTAAGATAATCCAAATATTTTGGTTCGTGAATGCCTTTTATGTTAAATGAACTCAAATTACGACACATTTGACTCTTAAATAATTGTTTAAATAAATGATTCATTTTTTACAAATAAAATTCAAACTTTTATTA
>JAQGCH010003408.1:0-10660 GCA_034699485.1 Nanhermannia elegantula
CCCCCCCCCCCCCCCCCGAATGAAAGCGTACAAATCAGTACCGAGGGGAAGGAATGGTCTAAATGTCTACTATTTCTATGTACGCACTATTTGGTCCTTAATTGAAAAGTTAGTTCTTAAAATTGAAGTAAAGAATGAATTACAGATACATGAATTACTGTTTCATAAAATTGAAAATTTTATCAAATATTTTGCTGATCATCCGCGGATTTCTTTAAATTTTACTATTCGCCCAGCAACCGCTCCCCATTCGCTTTATAATATTAATTTCTTATCCGATCCGCACCCATATAAGAAATAATTTGCATCCGCAGATTATAACCGGCGGAGCTCCGTATCCGCTCCCATCTCTTCCTATAGGGAATTTTTTCATCGCTGGAGCGCCCACCCTCTCAGTTTTGCGTGTCATCATTTGTGGATCACCCATTTTTGAGAATAAAATAAGGTGTTTAACACAAATCTCTATGGAAGCAAAAAAAATCTTCGTTATAACCAGATTAAACTTTAATAAATACAGAATTTTTTCGTCAATTTGTGGAATTTTTAAAAACAATAATTTATGGCAAGAATATTGGCTCTAATGAATCGTTTATTAATCTGCAAATCTTATTAATATTTACATTTTTTAAAGAAAAATTTTATATTTTATTGCAATTTATGTATTTAAATGATAAATAATGAATCGAAATAATGTTAAGCGAATTCTAGCAGTTATGCTTACTCTTTGTATAATCCATAGCTTACCAAAAATTTCGATCTCACGGATCAATTTTACTCTAGAAAAATCCTTACGGTTCGTATTTTATTTTAAATAGAATGATATTTAACATTAATATGAAGAGTAGACATGCTTATACAACAAAATTCTTTAATTCTTGGCTACATTATTGTTTATAACATAATCATTTAATCTTAATTCTGTCTCAATATTAGAACAATAAGTGCTGAGATATTGCCAATCATGTTCACGCTCGGGCGCGGAGGTTTAAAGGTGATGGCCCTATATTAAAAAATTATTGTTTAATATAGATGTTACACCTAAATGAGTTGTTCAAAAATACACCAACAATTAAATGTCTATATTGAAAATACCTCTTGTCTAATATAAATGAGAGTCGAGAAAGATTTAACTGATTTTAATTATAAAGTTTAATCTCATTGACTAACAAAACTTTAGTTTTATAATTCAAAATCAGTTAAAGATTTTCTTTACTTTATTTGTGTTTAAGTAATGTGTGCTTTTTCAAAAATCTATTTATAAAATAAAAATTACAGTTTAACCCGATTTTAGCAAATATTTTTAAATGGATCGACGAGTTGTTAAAATCTGGGTCAGACTGTATTCCTGATAAACTTATACTCACTTCCATTAATATAATCATCACCATCATTTAAATTTAGAATTTTAGGAATTTTTGATTCTTTTTGAGGTCTCCTTGTTGTTGACCTAACTATTAAATAATCGTCGGGACAACAAATGCCGACATATCTATTCCTAATAAAACACGCGTAACTCAAAAATGCGTTAAAACTTGTAATAATATCAGGATGTGGACAGTGATGCACAAAATGACAATGACCTATTGTCTGGTCAGGGGTCAGGCACTCCCCGAATCGGGTATAGTCTCTATCTCTGCCCGAAAAGAAGATAAATTTTTTAGCATCTTCCGATTTAGCGTGCTCTGTGTTTGCCCAATGAATTTTCAGTCTTTTAATTAACCGCCATTCAGATGGAGTCACTTTTGGAACATCTACTGTTGGCTTTGACTTTGGGTTGTTTGGACGCTCATTTTTTTCCGGCTGTTTTTGATTCGGCTTTGGTTTGAGTTTAGGCCCACGTTTTCGTTTGCGTTTGCGTATAGGAACATTCTATAAATATTAAATAATGAATATAGTTACATAATTTATAGTCGCTCTACTCATTTTGACTCAGGTGCCATTTTAATAAATATTATGCTTCTTGGGGGCCAAGATTAAAATGAAAGTTTAAAATATGGATTAATTTTTAATTAGCAACTAATTTAAGGATTGGTTGCCTTTCTCAACAAAATATCCGCTATCAGAATTTGGTCTTTGAACATGGTTATTTGTTAAAATAAAAAAAAGAGTTCAGAGACCTGGTCGTTAGGGTGACCTGCCGTCCAGATTTTGGGCTATTTTCAAAAAAATACAGTGCTTGGTCCCCCTTTGAGTTTTACTCAAAATAAGAATTTATGAAAAATTATCCCTTGGTACCCCCTTTGACATTTAAAGCTGTCAGATTTGGACTCGTTTAGACTTTTTCACCCTACTGGTGGTAGATTATTTGATGGAAAGGAATACATCGCTTTTGATTATTATTCAAATGTTTTATATAAATTTTTTTAAATTTTTTAAACTGATTTTAAATATAAATTATATATAATTATTGAGATAAAACATCATTATATAACTTGTGATCACTTGACTCCCTTTACTGCATAATTAACTAGAAAAGGATTTTTAATATCTCTTTTTTTATCAAATAAAATAATTTCTTTTCAAAATTAATGTTTTGTTTTATAAGTGACAATGATATATCATCGCATTATTGACAGCTATGTTATTATGATATAACATAAATTATCTTAAATGTAGTAATAGTGAAACACACCCGTAGGTTAATTCTTAGAATTTTTATTAAAGAATAATCATTTTGAGTTGCATTCAATTAATTATTAGGTTTTTTCAACTTTGAATATTACTTTAAAAATTTATGAATTCATTAAGTTTAAGTCATTTGATTATTTTTGGCGCCTATAGTATAAAAATTTGAGTCCTTAGCTCTCGTGTAAAAATATAACCCAATCCAATTTTATTTTTGGAATTATAAAATAAACTAAAAGTTTTCCCTATCACGTTCGGGAATATGAAGAAAAATAAAGGGAATAAATACTTTTAATACAAAAATAACTTAATTGATGTTTGTGTTAATATTAATTAAATCAAATTTGTTACTTATAAAAAATTGTTACTTATATTCAGATCCAAAATGCAGAATAAATTTATTTGACAAGTCATTCTTTTATTATGCAAAATGAATTTTTAATGACTTTCATTAGAATTTCATTGGCGATAATCTTAATAGTTTTATAAAAACTTGTTTTTGTCTATTTTAACGTTAATTTAAAATTTTAGATCTAATCTTAAGTATACTTATTAGGACATAAACATGTTATTGTATCCTAGTGTTTACAATTTAAATTCATTGAAAAAAATTGCTATTAATCTAAATCATAAGGCGGAACGTGCGTCATGTGCAAGCGGCAACGTAACCAATATTGCATTCCAATATTTGTCAATAATTGTTGTTTAAATCTAGCTTCCAATAAGGTCATAGGGGTCAAATATAAATTCAAAATGTATTTTGTATATACATATTTTAATATTTTTTATCTATAAATATAAAGTAGATACTCTATTTTCCTTTTATTCCACTAATTTTTAATGATTTCACATTCATTTTATTCCATATGGAATCCAATTTGGTTCTCTAAAATATATTGTAAAATCTAACAAATATACAGATTTCTAAAACGCAAAAAATTTCGAGCTTGTCAAAATTTATTTTAAATTACGTATTTAAATCAAGTATTTCAATGGTTGCTATCTCACCTCAATAAGCTCATGTGCAGCTAAATTTATGCTAATTTTAAGCAACAATAATTGTCTAATTTTTTAAAAAAATAACTTGATTAGGTAACAGCTTTGCGCATATTCCTGCTTTGGAAATACGAATTTTTGAAAAAGTTAAATGTAAGTATTTTTATTGACTTTATCGTTTTCTAACTATTTGAATTTAGGTAGATTTTTAACTTATAAATTGTGATATTTCCCTATATATTTTAGACTTTAGATAATGAGTTTTAAAAATTTTTTAAACAAATAACACATTTACACAGAGACATATACAACTATGACTCTAAAAGTATTGTATTTTTACAATGCAATGTTATGTATTAACCAGTGTTAAGGAGAATTACTAAGAATATTTTGATAAATTTAATAATGAAATATCAAATTTTCTTATAAATTCATCTTTTGTTATTTGGCTAAATTGATTCATCAAAACCCTCAGTATATCAGTTTAAGTATAAAATTTAACTTAAAGCCTTATGAATTAGTCTATAAAGATATGTATTTGATATCAATTGACACAAGTTCTGAACTCAAATCATTGTTTTTTCAAAATCTCTTATAAAATGAATTGTGAGTCAGACATTAAAATATGTTCATTTTTCTATTAAAGAGATTAGAAGACAACATCTAAATTACTAAAATTATATTAAATTAAATCAAACAAATGAAGTAGGTAACGAATAGATAAACAAATACCAGTAAATTACAGGGAATCATTGTGACGCATTGGATAAGGTACCGGACTTTTGATCGAAGGATCGTGGGTTCGAATCCTGACCCCGCTCGTTTCTTTGATTGCACTATACTGGCCTTATATTCATTGTTTTCGAGCAATCCCTAGGGCCGTAGCATTTGCCAACGCCATTTAAATATCTCACTCTAACTCTGGGCTAAAGGTGAGATCTTCTCTCATTTGGGAGTTGGCAGAAGAAAATATTATGTAATGTTATGCAGTAAATTACAAGAAAATGCAATTGGAAATGGTAAAAGTTTCTGAAAGTTAAACATATAGTGAAATTCATTTATAAAGCGAAAGTGAATTATGAAATTTATGTGAAAGTAAAACGAAATTGAAAATAGTTTTCCTGGAAGTGAAGCGAATGTAAAGATTTATTTTTCCAAATTTTGAATCATTAATGTTAAACTTAGATATTAAAGTCATTAATCTCTTTCATGTTCGTAAAAATGTTAGATTCCACAAATACTTTACTCCCAAATATTACACTTCTACCAAATATTTGTTCCCCAACTCTAAATACTTTAATTCATTATTATTTAATGCTAAAATTAACTTGGCAAATATTAAATTTAATAACTTCATTGAAAATTTAATAAAATTGCTTTTTGTACAGTTACCTGCAATTCTAAGTCGCACTTTTAAGTAAGATATATACTTTCATGTAAAGCATTAAACTTTGTCTGATATAATAAAATTTTTTAATACTTAAATAAAAAGTTAACTTTAGGTAAGTTAAGTTCTACTATTAAAGACAAATAAAAATCTTATGTTTAGTTCAAAAATTGAACTCAACATATTTTATGAAATGTGAGAGATAATTAAGATTGAACTTGAGTTAGAAAATCATGCATTCATTTTTTGTTTTCGGTTAAAATTCTTCAAATAAAGTTAATTAAATTCATTAAATATGTTTAAACAGTGTTTAGAAAGTGAAAAAATAGAAATATTAAATCTTTGAAATGACGGTCTAAATATTAAACGATTTAATAGATATAATAAATTAAAATTTTATATATTTACTAAAAATTAAAAAATATTGAAATAAATATATTAACCGAAAATTTTTAACTTCATTTTAATCAAACTATGACAAGCTATGAAAACATTATTATCAATGATCCACTATCTGTTTAATATAAATTTCATTCAACTATCACTCTATCAGATTGAATATAGTTTGGATGTTATTTTATTATCGTGTGCTATACACTAAAGTATATATCTTAAAAGTGCGACTTAGAATTGCAGATAACTGTATAACTATGTAATAAAACAACTATTTAAAAATTGTTTTTAATTTATTATAATATTGGATTAATAGAAAGTAAATTGAAAGATTTATTTTATTACTTACATCCTCTGAATCATCTGATGCTTTGCCATACAGTTCCCCATCTTCTTTTTCCGTGCCTCTCTTTTTTTGTCTTGGATTTAAATTACGGCCATGTATCCCATCCCATACTGATGAACCACTTATACCACTTAAAACAGGACCAGAATTATGTTCAATATCAAAACGATTTCTATCTCTTGGAGTTTCTTTTAAAGTATCTCCTGTTTGGTCTGTTTGGTTATCTAAATGTTGCAATTTTTATAATAGGTATAATACTATCAAATATAAAATGAATACCTTTTTTGGGGAAATAATTAACATTAAATAATAGCAATAGCACAGTTATTAATGAAAATGTCAGCAAATTTAAATTCATTGCTAATTCATTTAGAGATAATTTACGGGAAAATACTATATAAGACACTATAAATACCTCAAAATACTTGTACCATTCTGTAATCTTATTTAATAATTAAATCTCCTGTTAGATAAAATTGATGGTTTCTTAAAAAAAAGCGACGTCAACATCTCACGTCAATGCTGGGATGTATGAAAGCATAAATTATTTATGAGCTTAGACATTTTTTTGAGCGCTTTTGTTATATAAAAATTTAAAAATAGAAAATATCCCTTTACGCTGTTCAACCTAATTAATATGTTTTCTTAGTAATAACAATAATTACGGTTGCTTAACAAGACCTGAGGCGTTCTTTTTTTTATTGCATCGTTAAATAATTTTTAAACAGATTTTTAAGAAATTGTTTATTTCTGATTTTGCTAATGTTTATATTTTTCATTAGTTAATGAGTATTAAATCTTTACAACTTTTTGATAAACATTTATTATTTAATTAGGATTTTATTATATTTTAAAGAATAGTCAATAATATAAATCAGTAATCAATATTATATTTTACCTATTTCAATTGTTCAATTGTAAATCAATTTTTTTGTTTTTAATTTATTCATGAATTCTAGTTAAATATGTGAAACCAGTTTCATGTGGAGCTATAATTATATATGAATTTATTATTTAACTTATTGAGAGTGACCTTCAGTGCCAGTTTTTATTAGATTATATTTATCATCATTAAAATGAAAATGGAATAAATTATATCGGTTCAGTTGTACTTCATAAACATGTTTTACTAATTAAATTTTATTGGCAGAATTAATTGGCAAAATGTGCAAAAGAGTGCAATTAATTCTTAAAGAGTGGGTCCCATTGCTCCGCAATTCATACTGTTATAACATTTGGATAACATTTTGTTATAAGAAAGTTAGGACTTCAGAAATTTTTCTAATTTACGAAAATAAAATATACTTAAATACACAGTGAGTTTGAATTATCTGAAAATTTTTATATCGGAAATCTTAATCTTATTATTACCAGAAATTTTATTACATTATTGTAGAATACTATTTATTGCTACTATAGCCCTGATTTTCAAATATAAATATTTTGCCCCTAAAAAATTTTATACATAAATTCAAGTGAATTTTTGATTACAAATGTGAAAAACACATGCATTCTTTCAATTATAAGTTTAAATACAAGGAAACAGAGAGAAATAACAAGATTAATATAATTTGTGCATCAATTCGTTGATGAATAGTACACTGTAGATAACAAAAATGCATATGGTAAGTGTTCGTCTAGGTTCCAAAACCCCTGACGTTACAAAAAAAGTATACTTTGATTTCCTCTTCATTTCTTCAAGTTTTTTTAGAAAATAAGATAATTAACATTGTTTTGAAAATAATTGCTTTGGCGCAAATATAATTTTATGAAAAATCTTTCTCACAAATTCACTTTTCTTAGTAAATTGTCTTAAAAAACCGACCATGAGATGGACCATGATATTTCTTTCAAAAGGATGAAGAAAGTTATTTCTTTTAAATTTAGCGCAAAAAATACTTTAGCACAAAAATTGTCTCAGGGAACCGCTTAAAAATTTTAAAAAATATTAAATAAATATTTGACCACTTTTTAGCACATATTAAATAAAATATTTGGGGTATAATAAATAAATATATGTCCGGGCTCTAATTATTACTATTAACATTGTTTATTTTATTGATGTTCTCCTTAATAAATGATTCTTTTATTTCCCCTCATCGTTGGGTTTAATTTTTTTCTGTCAGGGCTCGTTCACATAGTACGTACGCATTTTTGGACTGTGTTCAGACCCCTCCCCCTCCCAGTTAGCGTACGTTCCTATGTATTCTCTATGTACGCGTACGCATTTTTATTAATCTGGCTGACCCCTCTCCTCCCCATGACTGCGTACGTACTATGTGAATGAGCCCTTAGCGAGGACATAGCGTGAGTATCATTGCTTTTATTTTCTTTAATGATTCTTTATTATGCTATAATCTTAAACTGTAATCTTTGCTAAATTATAAAGTTACATGACACATTAAATGAAATTTGATATATGAGCAAATAACAAATGGAGAAAATTTTGTTAAAATTATAATTTTTAAAAATAAAATAGCTTCCTCTTAATTCGGTTCTATTCTATTTTTGTAATTAACCTTTCTTTTAAATAAAAGATTACTTTATATTTTTAAGATGTCATTAATAATATAAAAAATTCTGATACATGATTTTTTTAGCTAAAAAAATCAATTAATTTTGTGTAATAAAAAATTGAGCTATACATTAATATAAGATACATAAGGAAAGAGACACATCCTAAAATAAATAATTCCATTCTTTAATTAAAATTAATATATTAAATTTGGTATAAGCTAAAAGACTATATATGAATAATAATTTATAATGTTGTACAGTACCTAGGGTCAAGCTCAGCCTTGGTTAGCCAAGTCTCCAGTCTTAGTCTTATGATTGTGAATCCAGACTCAATCTTAGGGTCGTTGGATTTTAAGCCTAGGCTAATCCGAAATTTTATTTGTAGCTTTAATAAAATTTTCTCTTTAGCAACTTGATTATTACAATGATAAATATCTGGTTTTTTCCTATTTTAAACTGTAGTAATAGCCGTTGGAACAGTAATTGTTTAATTACTTGGAGCAGGATTTGTAGGATGAAAATCTTCATTTAAATCAATGATATCTAAGTAATTAACGTCTGGCGAGAAAAATCCGTCCTTTGTTTTATTTAAAATAAAATCGAATACTATTTGAAATTTAATTAAAATCTAACTATTAATTAAGTGTTTATAAATGTAAAATGAAAAAAAATTATTTTCTAATCTGATGTACAATTGGGCGTAAATTCAATTTTTAGTCATAAGACCTCTTTTATGGCTCTGGCAGGTATTGTTTGGCAATTAATAAATAGAGCTCATCTAATATATATATTTTTAAACTAATTTTTCATTATATGATTAATTTCAATATTTTTGTAAGCATATGGCTTCAGATTTGAACAAAAATTTTCATTGATGGTCATTAGAGAACATTATTCTATCCAAAAATTTAAAAATGACAAAGACATAAAAAAGGCCTTAAGACTAAATTCGGATTCCGGTCAACCAGATTGTCGTATTTGAAAAATTTCTTATTCTTTTGTTCCTTTATAAACACTTAATTAATTGTTAAATTTTCACTAAATTTCAAATAGTATTTGATTTTATTTTAAATAAAAACAAAAGAGACGGATTTTTCCCGCCAGACGTTAATTACTCCATAATCATCCTTAAGTGCGGGAAACTCCTGGCCAAACGGGGAGACTTCCGGCCAATCCGGGAGAGCTGGCAACAGTAGGTAACACACATTTCTCTAATTCATGTGGGCAGAAAATATAATAATTTCGTTTCTGGAGAATTTGGAGTATTAACGATAAAATTAAAAATATCTATTAATTATTTTTATAACATTCTTATTAATTTAATAATATTCACTAAATTAAATAATTTAGATGGTTCAACGATTGTTCATAAAAAGTATGCATCAAATCCAACTCTAGTACTTATCTTAAAAATTTTAAAACAAATAGATTTACTAATTTTTTTTCATCAAATATTTTATATCTTTATTCGAACACTCAAATTAAGAATATTCATTTTGTAATGCAAGCAAATAAAGAATCAAAATCATAAATAGAAAGTAGAAAGCATTTTATTCATTTTTTTCAATAAGCTAATGCCCTTATAACGTGTGGTATCCAAAAATAGGAATTACTTCATTAGCAAATATCTTTTTAATTACAATTTGAAATTTTATTCAATTTTAAAAATGAATTAAGTATCTATAAAGGAAAAAATCGCAAAAATTGAAAATAGGACTTTCAGATCGGCTATACTGCGAGTTTAAGTTCTGAGACCTCAATTTTGACGCTGGCATTTTAAATTATCATTAAAAAGATATTTGCTAATGAATAAAATTCCAATTTTTGGGTACCAGACATTAAAAGCCTCAAAGTAAATTAATTAGTAAGTGAATGTTCTTTTATATTCGGTACTCCTATAGGGTCATTATTTGAAGCCTTAATCATCAATCATAAGAGATATAATTATATAAGTAATATAATGAATTGTTTATAACAATATCCTGAATACTTGTAATATAAATGTTAAAATTATTTTTAACATAAATAAATATGCTGTCGTTATAAAAATTATTAATAAATACATTTGTAAAGATAATATTTGGGTTTTTTAGTATAGATCCTCTTTTGTATCTACTTATCATACAAAATAAAGTTACTAATAACTACACGTTTGCATAGTAAGGTGATTGTGTATTATGTGATTCCCTGACGTAAGTTCACTGTAAGTTTGTTTTCCTGTATAGCAGATAAGTATTGCACTAAAAACCTAACCTTAACGTAACTCTATGAAGTGTTAGGTATTAGCGCAATACATATTTGCTCTACAGGAAAGCGAACTTACAGTGAACTTACTCGAAAAATCATATAATACACAATCACAGTATACTAATTCACAAGAGTTACTACAGCTTTAT
>JAQGCH010003409.1:0-10659 GCA_034699485.1 Nanhermannia elegantula
ACTCAACTATCTCCAGCTAATCTGCAGCCCTGTTAAGAGTACTAAAGTACGCTAAGTTGGACCGCTTAGTCTATGCTAGACTTGGAAAACTTCTTTGGTATACAGTTAGACTCGAACCCACAGTCAATTAGTGAAATGTGTGAACTTTTGACTCAATAATGAGCCAATGCCTAGACCACTAAGCCAAAGTGGGTCGCGAGTGTAAAAACTTTGGGAACCGCTGCTATAACAATGCTTTTACTTGTTCCCTTTAATAAAATTATATAATTTTTTATATTTATTAAAGTCATATAATTTATTGAGTTTCGAAATAACGTTAAATTCAAACTAAATTTTTCACAACTAATTTTAATTTTTATGATTTACTAAAAATATATGTTCGTTTCAAAACGCAATTTAATTTTTGTAATATATAAGAGAATTAATTTAATAAGTAAGTCATGCTCTGCAATAATATTTTGTATTAAAAAAATTAAGATATTATATAACAATAGCTGTATACGACTTATATTATTAAGTATAGGTGATTATGATTTATTCATATTTTTATATCAAGGATTTATTTTTATTTTTGTCTAATGTTTATCTAAAACCAGTAATATATAAAATAAAAGTTTGGAATTTATACTTGTTTTTTATCAAAACTTTCCTTCGCAACTCTTACTCATCACTGCGACTTTGTAAAAATCACTGCTTTGAAGTGATATACAATATATATAAATGAGTTAACAATGAAGGCTATACTTAATAACAATAAATTATTTTACATAAGATAACATTTTCCTCAGCCAACTCCTTTTGGCCTCACATTTGAATATCTCATCTTAGCCCTGATTTAGAGTGAGATTTTTAACGGAAAGTTTTGTGTCAACTGTCCTAAGGATACGGGCCTGGGATTGTTCGAAAACAATGCAAGTTCGCTGTCAAAGAAGTGCAGTTTCCGGAGTTAGAACTCAATAACATATTTTTTAATAAATTATTTTATATTTTTCTATTTACTTATTTTTGTCTAATTTTCATCAAATGCCAGTACACCTGCACTTGGGTTAAAATAAATTTCTGGAATTTATATCACTTTTTATTAGATTTTTTCATCTCAACGCTTCCTCATCAGTGCGAAAGTTATAAAATCACTGCTTTGAAGTGATACACAATATATAAATACCTTAACTATGATAAAAAATATATAATAATAATAGTGTTTTATCTTAAATTTTTAGATAAAATTTAACTTAAATACAAACCAACTACTATTTTCTTCTTATTTTAGAACTTAATTAAATACAAGTATATATAATATTAAAGTTATTTTTTATTATTAAATAAAATTCATTTCAATATTAAAGAGGATTAAAATGTCAACTGAATTGAAAACACCTGTAACTCATGTTATTTTTGATTTTGATGGAACTCTTGTTAATTCGATGGACGCATACATTAATGAAATGCGAGAATATGCTAAAAGTCATGGAAAAGAGCTTTCATCAGAAGTTGAAAGTAATTAATAATTATATAAAAAATATGATTTTTTAATATTTAAAATTTTTAGGAAGTTTTCTAAGCTTGTCATCAACTTCTGAGTTGTTAACAGTATTAGTCGACTCGTTGGGAATAAGAGATAAGATAGATATGACTGAATTGAGTAAAGAACTCTTCAAAAATCTATATTCAAATGAATTCCAATTGATTCCAGGCGTTGATAGACTGATAAAACATTTGCATCAGAACAACATTCCTATGGCTATCGCCACCGGAAATACTAAAAGACATTTGGAAATTATAGACAAAAGACTTAACAATTATTTTGAAACTTATTTTAGTCATTGGGTCTGCGGTTGGGATGATATAGAAGTGGTTAAGAATAAACCACATCCAGACTGTTATATCGTTTGCTCAAAAAGATTTCAAACACAACCTAAAGACTTGAAAAATGTACTTATTTTTGAAGATTCTTTTATGGGTATTGAATGCGCTGTCGCTTCTGGTATGCAAACAATTCTGGTTAAAGACTCGAGAATCAGAGATATGGATATTAAAAATAATAAAATATCTCAGATTATTGATAGCTTTCATGATTTGAAGCCTGAACTTTTCGGTTTACCCGCTTTTATAGAATGAACTTATTCTGAATCGTTTTGAACAGTTCATTGACTTAAAATTTGTAAAAAAATTGATTAATCAAGAGTTGTAAAAATGTTTATGATATAAAATGGATTAATCGATAGCCACTCATATGACACTATCAGACAAGTATGATATTTAATATAAATGCCAACGTATTTATGCCTTATATTTGTAATAGATATACAATAAATATAATTTTTAACCACACGTAAGAGCACAGTATTGTTTTAATGTTTATAGAGTTATAGATTATAAATTTCACATTTAAGGTTACACGTGAAGGGGCAAACACCCCCTATGAAAATTTTGAGAGATTAATTTTAGGTGATTTAACATTATAAAATATATTTATATTTTTGTATTTTTATATTTATACTTTTAATAATTTTATAAATTTATGGCTCTAAAAATAATGCAAACTGGAGATTAGTTTGCCATTGAGTAACATATTACTTCCTAAATTTTACAATCTTATCCCCCACAGGAATAAATTCTCCGGTCCTTTCAAGGAATCTAACCTTAAAAAATAGATACAGGAAAAGCTCGATATAACGAACCTCGATGTAACGAACATCTCGTTATAACGTACATAATCTGAATCCCGTTCGCCCATTAATTAAGCTAAAATTCATTCGATATAACGAACCGCTCTATTTTAACTGACAAAAATTTATATCTCTATCCTTTCCCATAGTAAAGCATTAGTATCGGTAGTTTTTCGTCGGTAACTTGGCCACTGGGTTACTGGACACAGACTTTTGTGGTCATTTTAGAGGTTCTCAGTGACACTGATTATGAATATAAAATCAGTTTTTTGATAGCTCTTACCGTTTTCAAGATCTATTTGGCAACGGACGGACAGACGGACAGAACAAATATATATAAGCGCTCTTTTAGATCAAAGCTAAAAATAATCTATAAATATAACTAATGATTTTTCGAGTATTTGAGATTTCGATTTCCAATATCAATATTTATTTTATTACAATAAAGATAAAATTGCATTTCAATTAAGATATAACTGTTACAATTCAATTGTTTCAAAGCTTTACTTTATATTGAGTTATATCGTGTTATGTCATAAGAAAACTAATTTTGTTTATACAAATAGCAAACATTTATTACAATATTTTTTTGTTAAATTTTATCAAAAACTTAATTAACAAAATTGCTTTTTGTAAACTAGAACTCAACACAAGGTTTGAAACACTACAAAAATTTATTTTTTAAAACGCGGGTAAACCGAAAAGTTGAGGTTTGAAATCATGAAAACTATCAATAATATGAGAAATTTTATTATTATTTATGTCCGTATTTCTGATTCTCGAGTCTTTAACCAAACCTGGCACCCGTATTTAAATGACTTGAACAACTGATATTTTTGGCAGAAATGTGGGCAACGTCTATAACATTATTATGCTTCAGTTGTACTTTTTAATTATTTTTTATTTCATATGTTTTCAAAAGATACAGTAAAATTTTGTGAAACTAATAAATTTTTGTTTATAAAATGTTTAAGGTTAATAAAGTTTATTTCAATCTATAAATTGTTACGCTACTTCTTTAAACAATTTAAAAGTACAAACTTTTAAGATCTGAATCATTATACACTTTAACTACAATGAATCCGTTATTATATAAAATAACTAGTTAATGTGTGAAATAGTTCTTAAAAATGAAAATTTTATATATTAACTGATAGTTTTAGCTATTATATATAATAACTAGTTGTTATATATAATAACGGATTTCACACTTTAACGGTAACATATATAAAAACCGATCATATCTTGATTTTAAAGATAAATTAATTATAATTAATAAAAAAATTCGGATGAAATTTAAATTCCTTATCTGTAGTCTATAACAAATATTAATTCAGTCTGATCTTCAAATGAACTTCAAAAGTGAAGTTGTTTTTGAATTTAACCTAACTTTTTAAGTTGTTATCATAATAGCAGTATTTATCTTAAGATAAAATAGATATTTCTTCTGTTTAAAATTCAAATTACAAACTATTCCCTTATTTTATTTTCTGTAAATATATTCTTTTAACACTAACTTTATGCATGTTAAATATGAAATTTAATGATAATCTTCTATTGCATGCTTAACTTGAAATTTAAATAAGCTTTTATTAGCTATATTATAAAGACATTAAAATTTAGCATGCAAATTATCAATGATTATTTGAAAATAATTTCTTGTTTAGTATACATCAGATATGGGGAAGTCTAGACTTCATACCTTTCCCATCTCTGGTATACATGTATATTATTTACGAATAATTATTTAGCAAAACATTGAAAAAACAAAATTATGCTTTTATTTATGTAATTTACTGTACCTGTATTACTAGTATATGAAAAGTATAAATTCAAATTGAAAATAATGAAATAAAACCCGAATTTTCTGAATTATATTTTTTATTAAAATCTACCCTATAACAGTATAAACATGTGATTATTCATTTGTTACCGCTATAATTCAACCACAATTTAATGATATTAAAACTGTATTTGTGTAAAAAATAAATGGTTGTTAGGAGGAAGGTGCGCTAAATATTAAAAGCAGTGGCGCAATTAGAAATATTTGGTTGGGGGGGGGCTAAGCATAGGAAAAATTGAAGATATGGCAATTTTTTAAGAGTATCACAGACCTACACTTAAATTCTGAAAAATCTCTGAGGGAGGGGGCTATAGCCCCCTTAGCCCCATAGGTAGTTACGCCAGTGATTAAAAGTTAAATATTTAGCTGGCACACTATGTTAATGACCTATACTTTAATTATACTTAAAGTCATATTTAAAAAGAGAACAAACTCTTTGTAAAAATAAGATAACTAGCAGACAGATCGCATGTCCATAACGTGCTTAATGAGAAAATTTACACATGTTTTGTACAGATAAAGGCATATATAAAAGTATAAACAATTAATCAATTTCTTGAGAAAACTATTATATTCATTGTATACCACTTAAGCAAACTTTTAATATTAATAATGAATTTATTATTAGTTTTTTGTATAATTTTCAAGTTCTACATATTTTTATGTAATGCAAGTGTTAATAACTATAAAATAATTAACAGCGAAATGGATGTACTTATGGAAGAACATGTGATTTCTGTAACCGAAACATATTTAGAATATGAAACTAATATTTCAAAAACTGCTAATAAAATAATAAATAATATGAATGTTAAATATGGAAAATTCTGGAACTGTCTAACACCTGAAACAGATATAACAGAAATGAGTCCCAAGCATATTAAGGGTTATTTCATATGGTTTTCGATAAAAAATTATCAGTTCATTGTATATAAGCTTAATTCTGTCGTACAAGTTGGCGAACATATAAGCGATGCTCAAAAAGATGATATGAATGTTACGATATTTTATAATGAAATGCCCGATCATATGGAATCACAAACAGAAATGATTATCAAGAATGCGATGGCAGTAACAGATGTCACAGAAATACTTATCAGTAATATTGAGCAGAATATGGAGAAAATGTATCAAACTTTGTGGTACTGTATTATCGGGCAGTTCGGGAATATCGATAAATTGAAAACAATAGCAGAGAATTCTACACTTTTTATGGCTGGAATACAAACATTAAATTTCACTATATTTCAGATTAGAAATGAAACAATTTTACCCCAAAATAAAGTATTACTTCATGAATAAAATGCAAACAATATCAAAAATAATGTTTAATTCAATTTTAGATTAAATTCAGTGAAATGGCTAAAAGGGCTATGAATTCAAAACCTGTTATACTTTTCACAAACTTTGATCAGATAATGACCGATAAGATTATTGAGATTTCAAGAGAAAGTTTTAGCTATTATTCAGATAACTGTTGGAATAATTCTGAAGGCTTTGAAAAATG
Source organism: Nanhermannia elegantula (assembly GCA_034699485.1). NCBI lineage: Eukaryota > Metazoa > Arthropoda > Arachnida > Sarcoptiformes > Nanhermanniidae > Nanhermannia > Nanhermannia elegantula. The sequence continues at coordinate 6,020 of JAQGCH010003409.1, forward strand.
TTATCATGAAATTGCGCTTTTAGTTAATACAAGAGTTGCTGTTGTGTTTGGTGGTCCTGTTATTGTAACAGTCGGTGGATATGCTGAGTATTCAACTGTAAGCGCATATACTGGTGAACATATGATTTTGCGATTTGGAGAAATACAAATTGAAATTAGGAATAATTTAAGTCAATTGATATCAAAAAATAATTAAAATACCCGGGAATTTGATTTGCTTTTTGATAATAAAAAAATATAATTTTTTCAAGAACTCTCAGTACATGTAACAAATTCTTACTATAGTGAGTTACATCTATTCCAAAATTATCTTTACATTAATACTTTTAAATCTATGTTATTAAGAAATAGTGTCAGTTTGTCTGTCAGTGTGTGTGAGATTCGCCAATAATGTGATAAAAATGTTTACACCAATCAAATTAAAATTTTTGTAATAAAAGATTTTCAGAAAAGGCGAAAGCACTGTAAATGCTATAGCAATGCTTTCTTTAATAATACTGTATTATAAAATTTTCATATTTCAAATCTCCGTTTCCCTAATTTTAATTAATAGGTAAAATTAAAATTAAAATACTACCTTATTTAGTATAAAATTACCTGAAATTTATTAGAAAATTTCCTGCTCTATGTTAGTCTACTCTGCTTTGGTTATAATGCATGAAAGCTCTAAACTAATTCTAACTTTGTCAACTTTCCTCAAGTGGTAATTTTTGGAAAACCCATCTTAGGGTTTAGGGCAAAACAAAAAGACACTACTCTAAGACATTACTAACCATCACTGAAACATAACTGCAGCCTCGCCTAAAATTATGTGAACATAAATTTCATTGTATGATAAAAATTTGCCAATATTCCTTTAACATATTATTGAATTTCAGCTTTAAAATTTGACTAAATAAAAGTTATTATCAAATTAAAGCAGAACATATTTGTCAGACACAAAGATTCATATTCTAAACATTAATGCATTGCTGAAATTTTAAAATTTAAATTAACTAATTTTTTAGAGTGTCAATAAGTTCAAATTGTTATTATATAATTGTATACATTTAAATTGTATAAATGTATTATAATTTTTCAACTGTTCATTTTTCAGATTAACAAATTCTTCACCAAAAAATATATCATTAAATTACATTATGGTTTAGGGGCTGAGAGCCAATAAAAGCTTGAAAATGATCTTGGTTAAAACTATGTAAGTAAACAAATAGATGGGCACAGAATTTGGCAGCTAATAACTTTTAATATGACAGAAGTTCTTTATTTTATTAGTATTCTGTAAATTTCTGTAAAATCAATCATTTACATCTTGGAAATCTCCTTGTAAGATTAGCCCTAATCTTAATGATATCTGCGGTTCAAAACAAGCTAATCCATCACTTTAAATGAAAGTTATGTCAATCTAAATATTTTTACTAATTTTTGGGTGGCGAAAATTTTTTGTACTCCAAAGCGGGTCCCGAGTAAAAAAGTTTGGGAGTTTCCGATGTACTGTAGTACAGCAAATTGTACAATTCAATTACAAAAATACAATTCTAAAAAATTTTTTACGTTCTTAATGATTGCAATGAAAAATATTATGTAAATAATTAGTACTGATGTGGGTGGATATCATTTGTGTACGCGTGTTGTATAGCTAGAGCTTGGGCTTTTCAGCGTATTACTTAATTTAGTGTTAAAGTAATGTTTGAGGGGACAGTGTTGACTACAAATAATAATGTGATTGCCCGATGAACTTGTCTCGATTAAAAACATTTTGATATAGTTTTGACTCTATCTTTATCCATTCACATAAAAAAATACAAATAATTTCAAAATTTTATTGTCAATTTGGATAACATTTGGTTAACTCTGTGCCCGCAAAAATCTTACTTTAACACTAAATTACGCAATACGCCGAAAAGCCCAAGCTATATGTATAGCACGTGTTAACACTATATATTTATATAAATAATAAATTTGGTGAAACACAATTTTATATCAAAATAATAATTTTACTGTAATATAATTTATTTAAACTATTTTAACTTATTTCTAAGGAAATGAATTAAATATAAAGAAAATAGAGATTTCACTGAATCCTTGATATTGAGTCAATCTATGATTATAAACACCATAAATATAAGATTGTTATCACTAAACAGCTCTAATTAATCAACAAATGTGCTGATGCACTTTTAATTAGCTGGCAATTAGTAATGCCTTATATACTGTACTAGAAAAATCGGGACACCACGGAAATCGATCACTGAATACTAATGCTCGGTATTTTCGAGAAATGAACTTCTCGAGTCTCGAAAAAACTTTAGCCTCGAGACTTGAGTCTCGACTTTTCTCGAAATTCAATTAACATTGAAAACATATTCTGAATTTTAAAAAATTTATTGTTAATATAACATTAAAAATTTTAATGAATACAGACCCATACAATTAATTATTGTATTGTCTTTAAATTTTATTTAAAAATACAGTTTCATTAATTAAATCATTATTTAATTAATGTACTTTTTTGTAATGAGATTACCAGCTTTAGAGAATATTCTCTCAAACGATACAGAATATATAATTATTTCGCGCTTTTAATCATTTTTTAGATATTGAATGATAATTAGAAATAGGGTGACCAACCGTCCAGATTAAAGCTGGACTGTGCGGATTTTGGGTTATTATCAAAAAATTCAGTGCTTGTCCCCCTTTGTGGTTTTCCAAAAATAAGAATTTATAAAAATTATCCTTTGGTTCTCCTTTGACTTTTCAATCTGTCGAGATATTGTTGGCTAAAATTGCACATAAATTCAGATTTTCTTGTAGTCCTAATACAGACGTTCCGCTTATACTTAATAACTGAAGAAATTTAATGCAAGCAAAGAGTTTAATTGTTGGAATTGAAAGATAAATCACTTAATTAGATTTAATTGCATATTTGTAATAAGTCCTTAATTTTATTTTATCACATTTTATTGTAGTTTACTATAGATTTATTAAATTTTATTTAAATGCAGTTTCAAAATTAAATTACCTTAAAGTAAAAGTTTATTACTAATTAAAATTTTCAAAATACACGAGAATAATGGGATATTTTCATAACTTAATTAGATTTTCGTTCAAATTATTCTAAATGAAACTGTTGTTCATTAATGAAAATACATATTATCTGCATATTATATGTGAATTAAAAAGATAAAAATGTTTAATTATATCACACTTGAGTACAGTGTAGTATAATTTTTGCAATAAAACAAATTGTAAAAATTAAAACCGATGTGGGGAGATATTATTTGTCCACGTAATATAATTTATTTTAACCGTTTTAACCCATTTTCGAAGAAATCAATTAAATATTAAGAAAACACTGAATAATTAAATTCATTGTTTAATTCATTATTTTAATTAAATGATTACACAAAGCGTTTCATTTAAGTCAATGTTATTTATTTTCAAGGATTAGAGATATTAAGACCCTCTTTGATTATAGGCTAAAATTTTATCAAAAAACAGCTAAATTTAATCAATAAAAGTGTAGAAGCGCTTGTAATTACCAGACTTACCAGAGTTGTCGGGATAGTTGATCTCTAAGCACAGACTGATACAAATGATAAATTCATAGCATAACAAATAAATTAAATATAGTTTTCGATAATTTGTTAAATATCAATAAAATATCAATGATATACCAGAAGCACAGCCGTAACTAGGGGTGGGCAGTGGGGCTATAGCCCCCCAAAGATTTTTGGACAATTAAGTGTAGGTCTGTAGCAATTTTTAAAAATTGCCATATTTTGGGATTTTCCTATGTTTAGCCCCCCCCCCCAAGCTTAAAATTCTGGTTACGGCGCTGACCAGAAGATACAAAAAGATAATTAAAAGCTGCATAAAAATGCCAAAATCTATTTGTACTTTAAATTCAATTAATTCTTAGCCTTAAATATAATTCAAGTAATTATATTTTAATAAACAATTTTTGTTTTCTTTGCTTTTCACTGAATAGTTTAATTATATTTTTAATTCCAATATTGATAATATTTATTTTTGAAGCTGTGTTAAATAGTCCAGGAAATGCAAAATCGACATTTGGTAACATTATTTTTGATAAAAATTTCTAAACACAGGATATAGTATCACATAATAAATTTTTATCTAAAAAATTATTAATCCATACAAATATTTAATTTATATGTAATTCAATACATAAGCGAGTTTTTAATTTTCTTTCAAAGTAATAATTTTAGTATAATATTAAATAACACATTAAAATGATTATTAGTGAATATCAATGGACTCTAATTACAACTGTTGTTGCGGTCACAACTTTTTTATATTAGTAAGTCTTTTATATATAATTAATAGTAGAGATCGGTATTTTCAAGAGTTGCACTCTTGAGTCTCTATCGAAAACTTTGGGTTCAGATCGAGACTCTATATCAGGCTTTCTCAACCCGTGGCTCGCTCTCAAAAGCGTTTAAAAAAATTAGTATTATTTGTTAGGAAACTGTAATATGTTTGGTAGTACTTATCTTGTGAACAACTTTTTTCAACTTTGAAATCAAATAAATCCAAGCAAACAAGTTTAATATCTTCACAACATTTGAACGATTGAATGAAAATAATTTCTGCTAAAAGTATAAGTCCTAATATTGATA
>JAQGCH010003410.1:0-10659 GCA_034699485.1 Nanhermannia elegantula
AACAACACGTGTTATTCAAATTACACCCTCCCCCATAAAAGAGTGCGCCCTATTTTCTAATACCCCCTTTTATATACATGCACGCATATGAACGCTCTTGGCTAATCCCCCTCCCCCCTTCACTGCGTGCGCACTATGTTGATGGCCCCTTATTTGAATAATTGCATGTAATTGAAGCTCTTAAAAAGTACAATACAATAAAGCTTTTTATGAAATTAATTAACTTTTAATTTGACTTGGGTGGGCCTGTGCCCCCTCGGCCCCTATGCTAGTTTCGCCACTGTTAAAATATTTTTGATCACTAGTTGATAAACAAATTATAGAAAGCTTATTGTGAAGTAATGTGAGTTTTGCTACACTTCCATTCCAATTACTTATTATATCAGTTTTCTGCTTAAGAAATTTCTTGTAAGTTCACTCATCTCTTCTTTACTTTTTTCAATAAATTGTTGATCGAAAGTCTCAGCGCGAGTCTAGAAAGTACACTGTCTCACATGAATTTTGAAAAAATTTCTATTTTTTAAAATAAGCTTTTAATTAGTATTATTTCATTTTCTTAGCCTTGACTAAAATGAGTAATTGTTATATTTAAGCTTTAGGTTAAATATTATAACTTTAAAATTTAAAAAACCTAAAAACGGATTTATAACATATACATTATAAATAGCATCATAAACTCATATATAGCAGATCTGCAGCAGCTTATCATTAATAGTGAAGTTTTAAAAATAATTATTTTGATAAATATTTGTTTCGAGGAAAGGTTTTTTGAAAAACTTAATCAATTAAAAAATTAGGAGTCTCGAATCTCGTACCGACTACTACTTAATGTTGTGTTCAATTTGAGCCATTTAGGGAACTGTATGTCATGAGGGAAGATCAGTCAAAACCGATACACACTAGTGATCGCCAATAGGCGTCATCCATAAATTATGTTACTCTCATTAGGGTGGGTAGGGATCAAGCATTAATGTAACCAAAGCGTAACATATGGGGGTAGGGGTAATAATGGTTGCGAACGTTACGCTTTAAATTACAGGAGTATTAAAAATTTTATGAAATGTTTACTTCTTTCAAGTAATTTAACAAATTGCGTAGAAATTGTTTAAAATTCATTCAATCAAAATTTTGTAAAATCAAATAAAAATTTAACATTTATTATTGAAACGGACCAGTGATGGTGAACGCTCGATGATGAGCAAGTTTCAAATATTACATATAATTTTTTTGGAGCAAGGTTTTAAGCGAAATTAAATACTTTTATTATAAACAAAAAATAGCCTCTTAAAACCGATCAGTTTTGACCCCCCCCCCCTCAGTTTTCACGAAATCTTGAAATGAAGCCCTCCCCAAAGATCCGGAGCTTGTCCAGGTACGATTAAAGCATGAATTATAATCAGGGTTCGCCAGAGGAGGTGTACACCCCCCAAGATTTTTCCTAAATTTTTTCCTTAAAATTTGTCAATTTTAAACTTTTTGTAGATTTATTCTTTTGAAAGAAGCAATATATATATATATATATATATATATATATCTTTCTAACGCAAAATATTATATTTAATAAAATAAATATACAATTAATTTAGAAATTTAGACACCAAAACGTATTTTCAAAAAAAATTGCCTGAGATTAACGCTATCATGTTTTGCTTAGAAAATATCAATTTAAAAAAATGACGGAAAATATTTTTTGAAATAATTTTGGCGGCAAAATTAATTTTGTCAAAAATATTGTCTTATAAAACCAATAAGTTTACCCACCCCACCCCCTAGAATTTGAAAATTTGTCAGACTTACACCCCCTTTAGGGAAGGGGTCTGGCAAACATGAAATTTGCTCATAAATGCAACACAAATCAAATTTGACACATCATTTTGTGAAATGGAAGGTTCACTCAAAGTTGAATAATCACCTCAAAAATGGAACATAATATTCGAAATTAGTGTTTTATGGACACTCGGCAATTTAATAATTAAAATATAATTTTTTCAAACTTTGAAACACCTTTCCTTTAATCTCCCAAAGATTGGTATTAAGAGTAAAATCTGAAAATTCTCGATAAATCGAAGGACAGATTATTAATTGACTGCTATTATTAAAAGGGCTCATATGACAAATTACAGCCTAAAGTTATTGAATAAAATTCAAAATAAATTCAAAATATTTAATTGCTTTTGAATATAGGCTTTCAGGTGATTGGCAACTGCTGTAGCGCTGCTTCTAAAATGTTTTATCGGAATGAACAATATTTGCCTCAACTGCGATACTATGAGCCAGACTTTTTCAGATCCGAAGTAGAAACCTGCAACTTACACACGGGTGCTTCAATTTGCCTCATTGCAGGCCTCTAGTCCTCAGCTCCAGAAGCGGATAGCTTTTGAAAATGCAGAAAATGTTACAGCCAGCAAAACTCAATGGTTTTCTCATACTATTTCTAAATTTTTCTCTATTTTTACAATCCTGATCGGGGTTAACCCCACCTGACCCCCTCCCTTTGAAATGTCTTCTATAAGCCCAACAAATGGATAAGTTGCAAACTTGAAAGCTCTGCATTAATTACATTCCCTTTTAATGATTGACTCAAAATTGACTTCAAATGAAAGACTAGCGAGTAATCGAGTTTGAGTCAAAAATCATATTTTATGCACTAAACGAAGCACTTTTTCTACAGGATTATTATTGATTTTAAATTAATTACAAAAAATATGGAATAGAGGGCAAAAGAAGTGAACTTAAATTATAAATTTGGAAAACTCAAAGTGAAATAGGATTGGAACTGAATCAGCGCTGTTATAAGCAGATCTATTTTTATTTAATAAGTTAGCTTTTTGTGCTATTAATAAAACATTTGAATTAATAAATTGGAATAAAATATACACTTTTGGTTTAATATATCTGTAAAATACATCATTAGCGAAAATTAGTATTATCCACTAAATTACGCGACAATAATATGAATTGGCCTTCTTTTTTGAAATTCACATTTTTTCAGTCAATTACAAATTGTAATGTAATTGTTATGTAATTGTTATGTAATTGCAAATTTCAATATTTATTCTAATTTCAGAACAGAATATTACAAAAAGCAGTTTCATAGTAATTATTATTCCATTTAATCGTAATTTCTTATCAAATTTTTATCAGAAGAAATTTATTCCCATTTAATACAGTAAAGTTTGAGCTATTTTTATATATTAAATCTTTATCTTTGATGATAATAGTAATGCCTGTAATAGTTTGTAATTTTATTTGATAGTCTTAAAGCTTATTTAATATCTATAGCGTCTATCTATTAGCCTATTTATTATAACTAAAAAGTGAATAACTTTCTTCATTTTTAGGTGAAGTTAATTCATGGGTTACTGACCTCTTCAGATCATTCTTTATTACTAACCGATACTGTCATTAAGTTTGATAAAACATGTTTTGTTAGAATATACACAACAGGTAACAAAATCCTAAATAAAAAGAAGAGTTCTGTGAAGAACGTAAACACATCTTAAACAAATATGAGTGATATTTGTGCTTAAATTTATTTTCTATATATTGCTAATCGTGCTAATCCGGTACCTTATAAAAGTTTCACATCGGACAGTGCGATCATTGAGTAAGACTGTACTGTATAATCATCAGCAGTCATCTGAATGAGAGTGTGTTTTAAGCGCAGTTTAGATTATATTTGAGTTTCCTGCTCAGGCTTCAAGCGGTAAATCAATGACAAGCTCAGGTCAAACTTATGCTAATAGCTTAGACGTTGAGCTTTAAGCGCAACTTAAGCTCAAAGTCCAAGCGCTGCGCTTAAAACTAATTTATAAAAATGATCGATCAAATGATCAATCCAAGGGTCCAAATAGAGAACCAAATATTGTAAAAAGTCCATTCCATTTGCACTCCACATCCACTCTCCGCTCTATTGCATGATTATGTAACAAATTTGGTGATTTCCATTTTTAGAATAATATTAAAACATTCTCAAATAGAGTTATCAATTATAGTGTTTCATGGATATCAAATGTGCTTTTGGCTCAATTATAGTTTATTTATTTTAATTTTAAAAAGTTTTTTGTATTACTTATATCTACAGTACAGGTAAAGGGTGTCATATGTTTATTATTAGTTAGAAATAGTGTAATGAATGCCTTACAAAAAATGAAATACTTGAGCCACAAAATTGTGCTAAACTTTCTCATTAAACTATGTATGAAATTTGAAACGTTTAGCAAATTGCAATCGCAAAGCAATAATACTGATTTCGTTACTTCACATTTTGAGTCATCACTTTAGAGCAATTACTTACTGTTTCATAATTACAATTTTTCTATTAATCATTTTGGTATAAAAATTAAGTTATTTCTATTTCTAATACAAGTTAAGTAATTTGCTTAAAGATTTGCATTTAAATAGATTGGATCAATGAGTTGGATTCAATGAAGTTCAAATGGAATAAAGAGAATTATCATTCCATTCCACATCCACAAAATTTTTCAATTTTGACTCCATTTTAATTCCATTCGACTACTTTTCATTGATTCCACATTCATTCATATGGATTCCAATTTAATTCTCAATTATGGAGTCAAACATGAAAATACCACATTATATGTGTATAATTATAAACTTTCATATGCCTCATAGTGTTTGCATCGATTACGTTAGGAAACACAGAAGGACTTACATTATTTCTTTAGTTATATAGAGTTTTTAAAATTAGATTTGTGAGCTGACTCAAGTTGGGCTAACTTGTAAGATGTAAAGTGGCTTTAAAGTGACGGATAGAGAAACGTTCTCTATTCAACTAATTTTTAATTTTAGTTATTAAAAAAATTAATTATTAGCGGTTCAAATATAATAGAATATACATATAATAGAGGGTAAGATATCGGCCTTTGAAAACCAAATTTCAAACATATGATTAGAGCACAATTTTGAGATCATTTACTTTTTAATTTAAAAAATGTTTGTTATTATGTTTCCTACAATTATAGTTTGTGAACGTATTTTGGTTTAAAATAATTTCCGTAGTGGTTAACAGATTAGAAGTACTGCTGTGAAATTGAAGTTAAATTGAAGTTAAATCATCCACATTATAAAAACCAACTTTTGTTGATCCGTCACTGGCATACCGCGAATACTGGCCACAACTCAACCGAACTAATTATATATTATAGCTCAGTATCACCTGAAAGGTGGCAGGAAGTCATTCATTTTCCCGAAAAGTGACCAGTGGCCGAGTTAGCGTAGTTTAGGCTACGCCACTGATACTTTTCAAATGTGAATTGAGAGGCGTTTACATTACATTAACAAGAGTATGAAAGGGTTCATATGAGACAAGATTGACACACTGTGCAGCACACATCTCGAAGCAAAGACTATAAACACTGAGATACTATATTAGATACCAGATACCACTCCCCGATCCGCAAAAGTAAGACCTTATCCGCGAGTACCGCCCGCAGGCCAATATTTGGCCAATATCTGGTGAATATCTAGTAATAATTAAACAAATTTGACAGCAGTACTGTTATGAAAACTTCTACCTTTTATTATATGTTTTGAAATGATGTTATACTAGTAATTAAGATAAACTATAATGTTTACAACTTTAAAGCATTGCTTTCAAACACATATAATTTGAAAAACAGGTAAATATTAAATATTCCATATTTTCATTATTTAAAGAATCAATTCTCCAAAAGTGTTACTCCTTTACTTCGAACAACTCTAAGCATTTTAAAAAAAATGCTGACTCTTTTTGGCCTAAAAATGTTATTACTGGTTATTATTATATATTACTCAACAATAATATCGAACTATGTTTTACGTATTATAAGATTAGATGTATTAGAAGTTTAGAGTTTGACGCGCAACAGGACTCCGGAGGTACACGATATTTAAATAGGTCAACACTTTTCCATTAATAAATTTGAGAAAATAAAAATCTTTTTAAGAACTTAAATAATGGGATGAAAGTAACAAATAGATTAATAATTTTCATTCTTTTATTAAAATGCATTACAAACTTGTAAATAGAAGTTAAATATCATTATTGAATGGTATGTTCTTTGGACTCTGGATCACAAATCTAATGTTTAAGCAGTTTTTAACTTTTTTTATTTGTTTATCAATTTGAACAATTTGAATAGAAATGAAGGCAATCTAATTATACAATCATTTTCAAAATAGTGACACCGAATCAAAATATGGCGAAAATCATTTTAATATTTAATAGAATAAGATAGCAATCCTTCCGAATCTATTCATTCACTTCTTTAAAGCTTAATCAACGGAAACTATGTCCTAATAATGAGATAATAATTTTAATATTCAACTTACTTTTGACAAGTTTTTAATACAAATCTCAACTTTAGCTAAAATAAAATAAAGTAAAGCAGTATATGAGTTGAGAATGTTTTAAATTATGCAAAAATTGATGAAATGAATGGATTTTGATATTTCAATATAAAATAATAGAACAACTTTCCTGTAATTGTGATGATTCGAACTTATGATACTTTTGGTATATAGTATTTCTCTATAAGTAATAAGTTTTCAGATTCAAACCTAAGACTCAACTTATCTAACTATTAAACTAAATTAAAACAAATTCTATTATTTCATTATTTAACAACCACTGCAATATTGGTGGTTCAAATATTACTAACCCCTCCTTTACTAGGGCTCAAATAATTTGATACCATTGAAATTTTTTGAGACAGCTCCATCGGGTCCAAAATAAATGAGTTTTTCCGTTGTAAATAACAGCAAATAAAGTCCTTTTAAACTTTTTAAACTTTAATCCGATTAAATGAAATGCTCAAAAGAATACAAAAAATTATTTTGTAATAATTGTTTAGTACTGTGAATACTACAGAGCCATTCAAAATGTTGTGAGCTTTTTTGCCCATTTAGACGCAATTTTGACGTAAACCTTAATATGTGATTCAGAGTAATGCGAACATAGAGTTATTGCCACAAAAATAATTGTTTTGTAAAACTAAATTTCATTTTTTGCTCTTATTTTGTAATAATTTCAATTATTTGTTATCAACAAAAATTAGTAAAAATGAAAAATGTATCTGAAAATGTGATGATGTGATGACCACAACTATAAAATAGAGTGCAACAAAATTGTGAAAATATCTCGAATTACGCGTATTTTTCTTAAAATCAAACATTTCATTTATGACTTCGTTCAAAAAATAAGCTCAAAATGAGTTCAAATTTAGATAAGTTATGAGAGAAAATGTAATTGCAATTTGTTATTGCAATTTCAAAACAAAAACTTGCACAAAAAAAATTTAATAATTGTATTTGTGATAAGGTATAACTAGGGCTGGTAAAGATACATCTGATGTATAATACATTAAGCGCCATCTAGTTTGCATGATCATTTTTAATATTTATGGAAATATTCGATAAAAACTGAGTTTTAATCACATTTAAATCAAAATTTAATTCATTAAATATATTAAAACTAAAGAATTTGAATTTTTAATTAAAATGACACCGCATTTGCTATTTAATTATTTACTCTAATTATATTAATCAATACCTTAATTGTAAACCTATAACTTAGAAAATACATGTATTATACATGTATAATACATGACGAAAATAATTTTCGTGTATTTTGCCAGCCCTAGGTATAACGCATTTAAGAAACTGTTGTTATTATGATTTTTCTAAATTTGATGGTTATTGTAAAATAGAAATCACTCAAATTGACCCAAAGAGGTGATGTGTCAAAATGTGTCAAAATGAAAGTAATATTTGGTATTACAACAAAAAATGCTTTGTTTTAAAATACTTAAACCAGTTTTAAAGTAAAATTTAAAACATCGACATAACAAACAAATTTAATGAAGAGTCAAAATGCAATTGTTCTCATACAATAGGTTTGATTCATTACAAGTATTATAAGTAGCGTTGTTGGTCATTAAAAATTCAATAAATTTATTAATAAATTTATTGGCTCTTAAAAAATTCAATTTTTTAATTCAATTTATTGAATTTTTTATTTCATTTATTTATTAAATATTAATAAATTTATTAATAAATTTACAAAGAATGATAAACTTTTTAGTTCGTGCAGTAATGCTTGATGTTGACAGTGAACAGTGAATTGACACTAAGGATCACAACTGCTTAACAGTGAAAACGTTCAAAAATTGCTATCAATAGAATAGGATACTGATATTTTTGATACTGATATACTTGAAGTTTTTGATGATAACAGTGATTTTTAATGTTTTATATTGTTTTTAAAAATTAAATAAATTGTTTCGACGCTAATTATAAGTAATATGCGCTCAATAATAACAGTTTTCTTTTTCATTGACTGCACAGGTCTGACAAATATAAAGCTTAGTACAAGTGGGACCGCCACCAAAGGTGTTGTGAAGATATTGCCAAACCGTGTGCGAGAACACAGTGCACAAGTCGTGGACAATCGAAGCCTTGTACGGGTGGACCCCTCCGTGTTGACAAAGAAAATCACAGTTAGTTATAGGACCGGGTGATGAAAATGTGTTAAACCTATTGACCCACTGTTTGGAGACATAAAACTGTCCGACTGAGGGCTCATTGCGCGACAATTTCATTAATTCTAGAGCTCGTATACGATATTCATTCATTTGATCATTTGATTTACGATAAAAGAGTACATAAGCGTCACAGTTGGCCACCTGTTGAAAATCAACTGAAGTGACGTATTGGTCGTCAAATTCATACCACTGATCGTTGTATTGGTTGATTGCATAAGCCGTGTAATGACCAGAAGCAGCTGTCCCGTGATGACAGATGACAGCCACCAAATCATATGATGTGACACAACCAGTCAAACTATCACTTGCCATATATGATGACATATCAAGTCCTTATTTAAATAAACTAAATATTAATCAACAAATAGCTGTAGTATTACTGTTAAGTTCAATACTCAACTTACCCTCGAGAGGAAAAGTGACGTGAGTTGATATTTTTGAGGAATACATCAATTCATGTCTAAATCTTTTGAGATGAATGCTTAATATTTCGGGCAATTCTAGAACTTTTGAATATTTGACTCCGTTTCGCAATTTATTACACTTTTCACAGCTGTACATATTGTCGCCTTTCAATTGGTCCGCAGAAAAGAAAGCACTCAAACAATCCTGAAGTGATACGGAAGGGCCTAATATCCAGCCCATAACCCAATCAATCCATTCCCAAATCCAGCTATAAATTCCGGTGACATTATTTTTAGTTAATTCTATCAAATTATTATTGGATCCAAAGAGAGAGACATTCGTTGGCGTTAAAGAGTTGATTAACAAAGAATTAGAATTAATTGTATCACAAGTTTTGCCAGAGTTTTGCTGTTGTTGTTGTTGCTGTTGTCTTATGATCAACAGCTGTTCTCGACTGGGAATGGGTAGCGATAAGTCTTGAAATGTTTCTCTAGTGGTCGATATGTTGTCACACTTTAAACATTGAACTGAACTTAATATTCTTCCATCAAATATGTCACTAATAATACTTCGATATGATACAGATCTGCGCACTTTTTCAGTAACTATTTTTCTGGGACTTTGTGTTTGTGTTTGATTACTACCGGTATAAATATTACTTGAACTGCTTGTTGGCGATGATGAGAGCGGAGGCGCTGATGGTATCGATGATGGCGATGGACTCGGAGATGAGCTCTCATGTGGTATGTCTTGTTCAGAATCGACAATCATTTCTTCGTTACTAATAATAGTGATGTCGTCTCCGAACGCACTTTTCTCTGAACTTAATCCAGAATCACATGTCTCGTAATCAGCGTCAGAATTAGTTTCTGTGTCACTCATTTCATGCATTATTACAGTGTTATCATTGCTATTACTATTAGAAGAGGTGTTTCCGTGCGCTACACAGGAAATGTCGTTATAATGGCATTCTTTGAGTTCTTCGTGTAATTGATCCAAAAAGCACCGCAAAAATTCTTGTGCGTCTTGTTGTGTATAACCTCTAAATAATGGGAAAATAGCTTTGATTCCGTGCGCAATACCAGAGGGGACGACATAACTGGGCCTCCGATTGTCCCAAATCTCTTTGATTAGACGCCAATAACTTCTGGCGATTCCCGGTTTGCGAATAAATGACTGGCAGTCGAGCATAAAACGGCTCAATTGGGGACAATTGGACAGTGACTGCAGGGCTGCGTTCATATAACAAGTATTGCCTAAATTCTGAAGACCTGTTAGTCCGCGAGGCTTTCCATCGCTGTCTTTATGAACATTTTAAAAAAATATTAATATTTTTTTTATAAATAAATTATTCAAATATCGAACCGATCAGTAATTCGCGTTCGTCTTCAGATTCTTCGTCAGTAATGTCCGCGACATAGACCTGATTGACGGCTAAAACGGGTTTTGGTTTAGAGCTAAATGTGCTGTACTTTTCATTAATGGTATTATTATTACTATTAATAGCATTAGAAGTGGTGTTGAGAGCAGTGTTGAGAGCAGTGTTGTTATCGACAAACACCTCAGTCTCGCACTCATAACACCAAACCCTAAAAGTGGTTGAGTTGAGAGTCAGTCGATGTTCGCGATTGAGTCGGAAGTGTTGAGTCGAGTGATCACTCACTCCTTCGCCACAACCGGTGAACAGATCGCAGGACTCACTCACACAGAC
>JAQGCH010003411.1:0-10656 GCA_034699485.1 Nanhermannia elegantula
ATATAACGAACACTCGATTTAACGGACAAAAATTTTTACCCCTTGAGGGTTCGTTATATCGAGCTTTTACTGTAGTCAGTAGTTAGAAAATTAAGATAAGTGTCGCTCAATCCGCGAGACGAGATTGTACTTCATTACATGAGACCGAGACGAGATTTATAAGATCAAAAATTTTCATGTTTAATGTTTAGGAAGTAAAATATTGAACCTAACATTATACTAGTATTCCTTGTGGATCAGAAAGACACTCATCTAAAAGTCTAACTTTTTTAGCTTTCAATCTCTCGAGTAAATGTTGGACATTAATTAGGAATATAGGGGTCCTTTATTTGAGATAAGCCTTTATGTTGTATATAAATTCTTCAATTTGAGAGTACGGGCCAAACAATTAAATTGGATCTGTTTCGTGATTTGACTCTATTATGGCCCATAACTCGTATTTCAAGTTATCTTTTATGTTAATCTTTAGCATCAATGTTAAGATTGTGACTCCTCTTAAGAATTTGTTAGCTTATCATAATTTGTAACTATATTTTATTATTCAGTCATAAACTTTAATCATTTAATTCTTACTAAAGACTCATTAGACCCTAAATTGGTGAATACCCTAAAATATTTATACTTTAAGAGTTTCATTTATGACATAAATCATGTGTTACATTGTTTTAATGATATTCTCATTATATTTTCGTTTATTATGTTTAGATTTAATCTTTATTTTCATTTTGTTTAATTAATTTTTAAAATTTATAATTTCTAGCAATAGACTGTTTGCAACATATGGTGAATGGAAGCACACTTATTAAAGTAAAAGCCAGTACAAGACAATACCGAAGGTTTTTCACTTTAGAAGAAGACTTAACAGCCGTCCGTTGGTTGCCATCGTCAAAAAAGACGTCCAAAGCAAGACGTAAGCCTTTGACTATGACTATTACAAAAAAATTGTACAGTAAAACCTGTCAAAGTTGGGCAAACAGTTAAGTCCTTTTTGCAAAATATATAAAGTAAAAAGCAATTAATATTTTGCTAAAAGGACTTAACTGTTTGCCCAACTTTGACAGGTTTTACTGTATTATATTATTGCGGAATCATAGCACAGACACACAAACAGACTCACAATCATTTTTAAATAATATAGATTTTGAGCCTCAGGACAATAATACCGATTTTGGAGTATTAGAGTTTTAAAAAACATTAATAAAATTGTTTTCTATATGTTCTGTCAAATAAACCGAAAGCTATTTTACTTATTTATTTCAAATGTTTTCCAATAATGAAAATATAGCAATCTTTTAAAGGAAAGTTTAATACAAAATTTATGATTTTACAAATAATTAAACTAATGTTAATAAAAACCTTATATAACAAGAAACCAGAAAAAGAGAGAAATATATTTATCGATATATTCTGTTAGAGTGTGTGAACCGCAGAATTAAGTAATGAAGTGTTATTTGAAGCGTAAGTCGAAAATTCTATATTTAAGAAAACTCACTAAAAGTATAGTTTAATTATGCAATGAAATAAAGCTCTTAAAACTCTTAATATCCTATAATATTGATTTGTAACTCAAATTACCTTCAAATCTTATTTTTTGAATTTAATTATGGCTCTATTCAGTTAAGTGCAGATTTGTTACGTTAATTATCTTAAACTTTAAAATGTATTAAACAGATTTGATAGTATTTCGAGTGTTTATTTATTCTAATTTAAAGATCTCTATAAAAAATCAAATGTAAGAATAGATTCAATGCCAAACTCTTCAAGTGTCTCACAATTTATTTAGCAGTTCATTCAGTCTTCCGAAAAGAGATATCTGTTATATTTTAGTAATGTTCATGTTTTTCAAGAGTTAAAAAAATTTTGGATTCTAACTGAATCCAGATTTCGAGAATTCGATTCCTTGTGAGAGACAGATAGTAACGAATGAATGCAAATCACAAATTGAATTTGGATTAAAAAAATATTACTAAATAGATATGCAAAGCATAGCACTCCTGTTGCGTGTATTAATCAGATAAAAAAATGTTATTTTCTTATTACTAGTAAAAAAAATTCAATTTCCTACAAGAGCTTTGATTATGTAAATTACTACGTATGTAAGCATTTCTTCAAAGTTATACGAATTAAAGTAAAACATTATTGACTTAGAATTCTATTTCATCAGATACCCAAACCTTTTGTTATTAAAGTCTTTCAATAAAAACTTATATCAAATTTAATCATTTCTTCGTTCTTAAAAATATCTAAATTATTATTTTCTAATCTGTAAAATAATCTTCTATTTGAACTTCAAAAACATCCCTACAGTAGTAGTGATAAAAGCCTTACTCATCGCCGAAATTAATTAGATTTGATATATTGTAGATCTAAACAATCTGGACCTTAAAAGAATCGATTGTTTAATAGACAGCCTCTAATTCAAGTTCAGTCAGCCTCTCGTTATTGTAATAAACTTAAGTGCAAAAAAATTTCAATGAAAATACTTTCAATCAACTCAATCTCAAAAATCAGTACTTTTAATGAATTTTATGAATTAGTTTTACTCAATACTGTTTAAAGAGCTTTTGTCGAAGTAAACTTGTCTTAAATTCCAATTTAAAGCCACTTTAAAACATCAATTTCTGATTTTTTAATTTGAAATGTTTTTTCTCAAAAAAAATTAATAACAAAACTTTTATATTACAAGTTCTAAACCTAACTCTTGCCATCACGTCATGTACAGTGAAATCGTTTATATAATTCGATTGCAAAATATCAGAAAATTTTTGAAACAACAAAAAAATAGTCTTTTATAGGTTAACACGTAAAGTAAAGCTTAGTTTTGATGATTTTAGTTGTACAGCAATTTTAAAGCGAAAAAACTAAATATTTTGTTTGGTTGAAGAACAAGTGATAATAAAATATATGCTTTCAGTGTCAATAAGGAGCATAAGAGAAGTGCGACCGGGAAAGAATACAGAAGTGATGAAGAATAAGGAAATTGCCAGCACTTATTCCGAAGATTGCATTTTTTCGGTGATCCACGGCGACGAATTCGAATCACTCGATTTGATTGCACTCACACCTGAAGAAGCGAACATTTGGGTCACTGGACTCAACTTTTTATTGGGCGTCAGTAAATGTAAGCATAAGTTTTGAATCTATCTCTAAGTTGATATAAATGCCAGCTTTTGTGCAAAGCCTTCACTATTATTATGCTAATGAAAGTTCTGCCAAAAATACTGCCAAAGAATAGATGACAAACTAAAGATCAATAAGCCTCAGATAGCTCTTCAATAAGCTCTTCCTGTTTTATAAGTGAAAGTTTCTAAAAAAGCAGAGCTTAACAAAATTATATCTTTTAGGTTCAAATGTTAGGTATCATTATTGCCAATCGAGAAAAGTCATTCTTTTAATAATATAACATTATTACTGAACTAAATTTCTGATTTTTTATCTTAAATAAATATTGAGAAAAAGATAAATTTTCGGTTTTTTGACTGTATTATAGCTTATAATTTGCTTTTTAGTTTGTATATTAAACGTCAATGAATTTGGGTGGGATTTATTTGTTAGTTTAAAGTTAATAATGAAAAATGACTGCAACTTATAAGCAGAGCCTTAACTTTATGAGTATGGGTAATACAATGCCGTATTAATGTTCGGGTAAACCAGATCTCATTAAACCAGATTATTGGAAAATAAGACCGACAAATATTTTTTCGTGTGAGTCAGATTTTTGCAATAAAATTGTCCACAAAAATGATGAGATTTTACTATTCGCTCGCAATTAAGCTTTGTGTCGGTGCAAATCTTAATGAATGGTTTAATAATTGTTTTGATAGTTTAATGATTAAAAATTGAAGACATATTGTAAATAAGCATAGGTTTAAGTATTAATTCTGATTTAAAACCGATTTTTAGCCCCGAGAAGGTTTAGGCAATACTTGTAAGTTAAAACTTGCATTTATTTTAGGCGTATTGATCGAGTGCTCTTTCTATTTGAGTTATCGATTGTACAGTACGTTATATTTATATATTCTACTCGAATAAAACTGTAGAAAAATATACGTTTATTCCTACTTTGGGCTATTCTTTAGAAAATAGTTATATCGCAAGACCTCATATCAAACAATAACAACACCTATTTGTCAGATTTGTCAAACAATTTGACTTCAATTATTCAATACTTAAGATAAAACGAAAGATTAATAAATAAAATAAATTCCTATTTAATAATTAGCTAATAATATGTAATTAAACTTAATTTTTATTCATATAAACTCCATTCATAATAAGCATTACTATTAAAAGCTAACAAAACAGAGTCTGATGTAAACAAAATTTGCAAAGAAACGATTAAAACTCATTAATTCTGTGAAATGCATTAATATTTCTCTTCTAAGCTCATTTGTCTCTCTATAAGTACCGTTACTTTCGCTTATATGCGTTTAATATAACATAAATACACTTATTATTCAGCGCCTGATGCAATTGAAGGGCGACAAAAGATGAGAGAAAAATGGTTGCATCAAGTGTTCGATCAGGCGGACAGTCACAGAAAGGGAATGCTCGATGAATGGGAAACTATTGCACTTATGAAGAAACTTAATGATAAATTATGCATTCGGAGCCTTAAGCAGAAGATAATGGAGTTTGAGTTCGGTAAAGACGAAGAAGAACGCGGAAGGATAAGCAAAAATGTTTTCATCACACTGTTTACGGAAACCGCGACCAGACCTGATATTTATTTTATTCTAGTCAGGTATTATTTATTATGTTTTCATACACTTTATTATGTTTTATCCACTTTATTGTTATTTTTATCCACTTTTTTCTTAGCTTTTTATCCACTTTTTTGTTACGTTTTTATCCACTTTTTTCTTATACTAAAACATTATGTTTTTCACTAATGTTTTTCCATTTATTTAAATATATTCTTGTTCTTTAGATATTGCGGAAGAGATTACATGTCTGTCGAAGAGCTTCAGCTTTTTTTAGAAGGAGAACAAGGAGTTTGTGGGTTAACTCTAGATGACTGTGAGAATCTCATTGTAAAGTATGAGCCGTCAGAAGAGGCCCGAAATAATAAACAGTTACTAATCGATGGTTTCACTCAATTTCTGCTCTCAGAAGAATGCGATATAATGTCACCACTTCATAGAGAGATCTGTCATGATATGTCTCAACCGTTATCACATTATTTCATTTCATCCTCAAATAATACGTGAGTCTATTTTCAATGCAATCACAGTTTATTTAACTTAATGAAAAAATTGACACTTTTGGCACTTTTCCTATTTTTCTTCATCTATTCTAAAGTTATTCTCTTTGTTCTCATTTACGACCTCTTAAAATGATTAAAACAGACTTTTCAAGCATTCAAACTCATAATAAAATTATAATAATTTTCATGAAGTAAACTTTTTCGCATAATTTAAAGGGTGTCCCAAAAGTTTTGCAAAATTTAGATAAAAACATGACTGTTCAGCATTAGTCGAAGACCTTTTTGGTCGAGGGACACAAGTGTATGACTTTATAAGATATTATAAAAACTATTATAAAGACTAACTTAAAAGCTTGTTTACCTTTTCCTAAAATTGATAACATTTTTGTAAACTTTTATTTTTTTGTTATTGATACTCAACCTATCATTCATTTGAAACTTATATTTAGGCTTATATTCAAATTCAAATTTCTTATTAAAGTTGATCGAAATTTATAAACTTCTCCTATAATTATTATTTCTTCTATAAATATGTTTTTGTTAATTAACGGAAATTAAATACAATTTAAAATGACTGAAATATGATTATCTGGTTATTTGTCAGCTAATGTTTATGTTTGTCATAAACAGTTTTATCAAGTTTTAGTTAATTATGCATTAAATGCTTAATTTATTTGTATAACTTATTATTAATCATATATTTATTAGTGTTTTTGAAAGATATTATACAAAATGTATTGTCTTTCATATTCTTTAATTATAAAAATAACAGTGATTTCAATTCATTAAAAGCCTTAAAGAACTTCTGTTGAATCCATATTTTATTGATCGAAATAATGATAATTAAATGTTAAACTTTAACTCAAAAGCAGAAAAATAATCTATAATTAAATTTTAATTTGAAGATATTTACTGGAAGACCAACTGAAAGGGCCGTCAAGTGTTGAGGGGTATGCCAGAGCGCTATTACAAGGTATAAGAAGATAAGCAATTTGTAGAATAATTGATTTAATAAAAGACGTGTTCCATATATTCAGGCTGTCGTTGCATAAAAGTGGACTGTTATGATAGTAGTGACGGTCCTGTTGTATATCATGGAAATACACTGACTTCAAAAGTAGCTTTGGAGGACGTTCTTGAGACAATCAATGCCAACGCCTTTGTCATGTCTCAGTGAGTTTGTTTTCGTTGCTTTACATTGAAATACATCTACATTTTGTCATTATATCATTATATAATCCCATTAATTGCATTTCTGCACAATATTAACAAATCGATAATTATAATAAGACATACAATACCACTCATACTATGCCACTCATACGATACCACTCATACTCTATAAGCACAACTATCTTCTATGATAAACATACAAACGCTGTATTTATTTTATTGCTGTACTCATTGTACTGGTAATTCTAGTTTCTAATGGTCACCGCCCGTCCATTCCGGCGATTTTCAGTGTGTAAATCAAAAATCACGTTTCGCTCAACAATTATTTGTCAAGTTTTTACTTTTTTTATTATAAGAAAGCTATCGTAATAAGTAAGTAAAGTTCTAAAGTTAAGGGAATTTTTGAAACTTTGTGTATTGATTCTTATTTTAATATAAACTTTTTTGAAGGCTTAGGAAAGTATTTCTTTTTTAGAATTGGGCTTTAGTTTAGTCCTAAACTCTACTGTTATTGGCTTTTTCTGAAACTGCAATTGATTTAATACGACTCTTGATATCAATAAAATTAATTTAATGTGAACGCAGTACTCATTTTCTCTTAGTCGAGGCAATTCTAATAGACATTACTTATTACTTATAATTAATTTTACAAATTCGCGTTCAACTCATTTTTTCATTTGCAGGTATTATAGTTAGAGACCATTAATAGACATAGTTTGTAAGTTTACCATACATTTGGTGAATAATCTGATTCTATTTTATACACTGACATAATAGTGATTTTGGACTCATCTCGAAAGCAAAGTAAAGTACTGTATTAGTCGACTGTCAAAAATTGTTTTCAATAGAAAACTAAACAATTCAATTAACAAACAATGGAAGAGCTCAATAAAACATTTTTTTGTTTGCTGTTAAGGCAATGTTCACATGTTACTTAATGCTAAAATCACACTGTTCTGACCCAATGTACTTCTTGACCCCAACCCATCCTTATACCTGCCCTATACATACAGTTCGTAAGACTATTTTGTTTCTTATTTATGTCTTTAACGGTTTGGTCGATTGCACTCTAAAAGGATTGAATTGATTATATATGAATTGATCGCTTCATATAAAAATTTGTTTAACATTTATATAAACAAAACTCATCTTTGTCTTAGGTATCCATTAATAGTTCATCTCGAAAATCATTGCTCAGTCGAAGCTCAGAAGCAAATGTCTTCACTGTTTAAGAACTTATTTGGATCGTCTCTATATATTCCTAATGATGACAAACCATTAATTCCAGCTCAAGTATCACCCGAACAGCTTAAAGGCAAAATCATAATAAAGGTGATTACTTCTAATACTTTACTCTGCATTATTCACATTCAGTACTTTATGTACCCTCTAGAATAATACGCATACAAATTCTGATTTCTCTTATTTCATCCATAATTTAAAATTTTTATTTTGATCATTATTTCATTGTATTCAGAGATTCATGATTTCTGAAAAACAAATTTCATGGAAAACTTTTCGTTTTTATGAATTTGTTTTTGAAACTGATTTCATCGAAAACTTTTCGTTTTTATGAATTTGTTTTTGAAACTGATCTAATTTCGTGATTTTCTATGTTTGAGTCCTTACAGAAACTTTTTACAAGTTTATTGCAATGCAGTCTTGTATGTGTTTTGTTAAGTAGGACTTATTTTTATTTGCGACTATCCTTTAGGGAAAGAAGTTGGCCTCAAATTGCAATAATACCAATGGAGAAGTTAGTGAAGAAGATGATGAATCTCGAGGCAAAGATGCCCATAAACGCATTCCATTATGTAAAGAACTTTCAGATCTGATTGCACTGTCGAGGATTCGTTTATCTGACTTTTGTACAGTACAACAATCTCGTAAGTAGTGCTTACGTTACCCGATATTATTGATTACAATGGCTTAAAGTTATATCTTCTCGTTAGCATTGCTTAGTATACAAACTAAGCTTAATCAGTAGTCAATCTTTTACGAGTTATATCTTTTTTTTTATATTTATCTTTAATTAGCGCTCATATAATGCTATTTCTGTCTTATGTTTTCTTTATTTCTTCTGATTGTGTTTAAGACACAAAGCAATACAAATTGTATTCATTTGAATTTGCGGCGAAACTAATTTGTTTTCATTACACCTGTGCTTAAGTTTGTTTAATTCAAATGAATTACTTCGTTTTTAAACTAACTTTGGGTATAAATTTATTTTCCCATATAATCTGTGGTTATAATCAAGTTTCTGACTCCACTTTTTTGCTTTAAGTATTTATATTCTTTAATTTTTAAACAAATTATATGGAAAAACGTTAAATTCAATTAAATAAAATAATTACAGTTATGCATAATTTTCATCTGGTTTTCTACTTTTTTAACAAATGAGTTACTTATGATCATTATAATTATGGAATGAGAAAAAGCTGAATAAATTCAGTTGATTTTTATTTTCCTCAACCATTTTCTGACAACAAATTCTGATTAACTTTCTCTGAAAAGAATAAGTTCAAAGAATTCAAAAAATAAGTGTTGAGATTTGAAGCTCAAACCTATTTAAGATTTTTGAAAAATTATCAAAGCTTACCAAATAGCATATAGTAGTGAATATGATTTGAAAAATTTTGAAGGCACGAACACATTTGTTCATCTACTAAAAATATTTTTTACATGCTTCAAAATTTTGATAGATGAGGCATTTTATTATAAGAGCAATATGACAGACCGCATATTGTATCCTTAAGAGGTTACAAATCACCATACATTTGAATCTAATGTTTAATTTAATATAAATTAAACTCATTTTTGTTTAATTTTGGAGTTGAGTTAGAAAATATTTTCCTTCTCTAAAATAAAAAAATTTATGAGTTAATTCATTTTGGTCGTTATCAACTCATTAAACAATTAAAGCCGCATAACTCAAAAGCCTTATTGTTTAGACTCTAATTGGATGAATATTAAGCTTAAGATTAGTGGAGAACAATGTCATACCTGCTTAAGTATTAATCTTTCATTTAAGCCTTAATTAGGACATTGATATCTCGTTATATCTTTTGGTGCTTTATTAATATTTTTTGTATGTATCAAATAATAATTTATTGTATGGAACCAATTAACTGCTCAAATCCGATAATTATTAACTAATTTCATTATTTGAACGTAACTCTCACATAAACTATTTGATAATAATTCATAGTTAAGTAAACCTATAGATTTAGTATAAAATAATTATTCATTTATATATTTCAATTTTAATAAAGGTCTTAATCATAATGTTATTATGAGATTCGCAAAACCTTTAATGCCATTCACACTTCTTTTTTAATGAGTTGATCTTTTAAAGCAATTTATATTGTGTTACATTTCTTTTCACAAATGCTTTTCAGTTAGTATTGATATAACGTTTTAAATCATTTTCATTGAGTTTTAGAAACTATTTCTATGGATTTTTCATTCAGAAAAAATAAAGACATCTTTTGCTTCTGTTGAAGTTTCAGGACTTCATGTAATGGCTTTAAGTTTTTGTGATAACAATATCAATATATTTGAAACATTAAAATAATAAAAGTCGATGCTTTGACATTTGGTTAGAGCTATAAATTGTTTAAGAACTAAACTTCCAACAAATATTTTAATCTGCTATTTATGTACTACTAGTACTACATAATTATAATGCTTAAAAAGTTTGAAACAAATGAAATCTTTGTAAAGAATCAAATATATAAATAAATAATAAATGCTTTTCGAGAGCTCGCTCCCAACTTTCGACCGAGCGCTAGCTTGAGCATAGAGCGTGAGCTTCGTGAATACGCCTTGACTTAAACAAAGTCAAGTATCAATACGTGTGTGCCATACAGTGAAGCAAACGCTGTCCGTCTGGGTTTTAGGTTCATTGAGTCATTTCTTTCAAATACTTCGAGCTCATAATCAGTATTTACTGTATTTATTCTTAAACCTAATCCTTAATGAATATGATTCCCTCTTATTCTGAAAGCGTAACATTCTTTGCCGATACTTTTCTATTTCTAATCTGGAATAATCCTAACAAGTACTGCAACTCATTAGTGAAGATATTCAATTAATGATCACATTCAAACTTTAAGTTCAATTAATATGAACTAAATTTTAAACCCAAAGAAACTGATCAGATATTTGCTGACTCTTTTTTGAAAATTTGGTCCAAAAAATAAAGTTTATTTCTTAATTCAAAATTAACTTTTAATAAAGGTTTACATTGAAATTAAAAGTTATAAATGCATTCAATA
>JAQGCH010003412.1:0-10655 GCA_034699485.1 Nanhermannia elegantula
TTCACTACTTTATTACTGGGTGCAAACAATCCATATTTCATCGGACACGTAAAATACCTGAAAATCATGATTTTAAATCAATGTAAGTAATAGTAATTCTAAAAATGGATTTCTTCTCAGCTACATATATGGCATCAAAGTAATTGATTATAAATTATATGACGCCTACGGTTGCATCTCTGCAATCAAAGAATTCATGATTATAATAGTAATGATACTAATTATGAATGTATAGTGCATTAAAAAGTGAAAGTCTGTCATTAAATTCAAATTATCATTTTAGAGTCATTTATTAATTTTTAATTAATAGGAAACAAAATATAGAAAATAAGTCACAAAGATATCATTTTAAAAGAACTAGACCTTAGATTAAAAGTACGTGTATGTAATTCTAATAAAAACTTTTAAGGTTTAATATACGTAATAAAAGATGTTTAAAGTCTTGAAACGTCAAATAAATTGTAGATTTATTGTGAGATATATATAAAAATGGAAATTAAATGAAGGTTTTATGGTATAAATTGGATTAATGACCAAAAAATATTCCAAATACTGTATAAATAGATATTTTCAAATATAAATATTAAAGTTATTGGAATTTACTCGTTGTAAATAAATTGTAAGCAAAATCAAAAATCAAACAAAAGTAATGACAATTAACTGTTACAATTAATTATAATTTTAATAAAATGTACAAAGCATAACATTTTGATTAATCAACTTCTTTTCAGGAGTGCTCACCATTTCCCAGAATTAGTGTTAGATTCTTACATGTATTAAATGCAGTGTCTGGGGCTATAACTGACTCAGGGGATAAATATTTGAAATTGTTATCTTGATATAAGCACTTTTTGTGGCAAAATTTTCATTATGTTATCATATTATTTATTTTATTTTTATAAGAAAAGCATATTTTTCTTTCGTTATTATCTTTTTAGGTTATATTTATTGATTCTCGTAAATTATAATCAAACTAATGATAAAGTAATTATTATTATACAATAGTGAAGTTTATTAGTGAATTAGCTTATCATGACTGTAGCTGCACAGTTGCAGTTATGTTAAGACTATAAATCTATGCATACGGTAGTAATACAGCCTTCAACATAACTTAATCAGTTTGATAGAGAATTCTTTAATTATTTGCTATATTACTAGAAGAGAGTATAAAAGATCTAAACCTATATCAACCATTTTTTACATTAGAATTCTTACATTTATTTATTAACAAAAATTGTATGTTTACCTCCTTCCAGAAACAGAACCATCATTTTTACCAAAAGGCTCGTCAAGTTCAATGCCAACCCACTGGCCGTTTGCAAAAGTTGTTTTTCCAACAAAGCGAACGCGTCCCGTTTGCATACCACGGCTCGAGTCCACTATCACTTTGTCTCCTATTTTCAATTGTTCATTACCATCGACTGTAGTTGTTGTTGTTGTAACTGTTGTCACAATTCTTGATGGGCGAGAAGGCAAAGCATATGATGGCGCGGTTGGGGTTTTAGTGACACGAGTGGTAGTGGTCCTTATTTTTCCGTCTGGTGTTGTAGTCCTAGTTCTTTTGATTATCGAATTATTAAAGTGAACACTTCTGCTGCCATTTTCTCCCAATGGATATCTGGTTAGTCTATGCAAACGAGCGAATACTCCACGTTTTGGTTCACATTGGAAATAACGAACTCCATTAATAGATCCATCATTTTTGCCGATTGGTTCGTCCAAAACAATTCCAGCCCATTCTCCGCTCGCAAATTTGGTTTCTCCGATATACTGAATATATCCGGCTTTCGTCCCGTGAACCCAAACTCTATCACCAACTATAAAGTCATCGGTGTCTTCTGTTAGTATACTGTTGTTAAGAGGACTGCTTCCTATCGTTCAGAAAATATTAGCTTTTTTCACATAATTTCATTTAAATTTTTAAAATATAACTTTAATACTAATGTTACCTCTGGAATAAGCGGCGCTATCGTTCATTTTCTAAGTATAATAACATGAATCTGAAAGGAGTCGGAACAAAAATAAACTTAACACAAGTTTTTAGATATATTTGTCTTTTGATACGAATCGTTGAACTGAAAAGGATTCTCAGCGAAAGTAACAAAACGACAATAATTGAAATGAATGTTACTTTTGAAGAACTCTCAAAAATTGGGACACAATCACGATAACTAGTTGTGTGGGTTGAAGTGGTGACGATCTGGAACAACTCAAATGATTGCTTCTATAAATGTACAACAGGTAAACAGGTTTTTATGATGAAAGGCCCGCCCAATGGGTTTTGAATTTTTTTATTGTGCAATGTATTTATGTTCATCTAATTGAGATATAAACTAACTCTAACCTTGCATTTGAAAACGAAAACTGCATCACTCCACTTATCTTTAAGTAAAACTTTAAATCACGCATCAATTCAGGCGAGAAATAGGGTAACAAAATATTCCTTTATAGCAAATATTTTTATTAATTAATAAAATTTGATATATTTTGTGAATCAATGATAACTTACATAAAATTTGCAAATTTATGCTAATATTATAATGAGATTAAATAGACAAAAGTTTCAAAAGTCTCATTAGTTTATGGCATATATATAACTAAACAAAACAATTCGTTTGTACTGATCTTATGAATGCTTATTATTGATAAAATAATTAACTTAATAATCGTGCAAATTATAAATTCTAACAAAGCTCTTAACTTGCATTTAAGTTTTAGTTTATAGTACAGTACAATTTTTGACTTTATAATAACTCAATCATGAAGACGATTGTTTTTCCTTTTTCGTGACCGCCAGAACAGCTTCTTCTGGTAATGCCGAAGGATTTGTCAATATATTAGTGGATGTGCTGAGAAAGCGCAACGAATTGAGAACATCTGTTGGAAAAATAAGAATAACTTTTTATATAGAATTCATTATAAAGTGCGTGTGTTTTTATGGCTATTGATATGCTTTTTTAGAAACTAAAGGCAATAAATAATAGCGATTCAAAAATAAAGAAACCTTGAACTTAAAGTTCGACATTGACTTGTATAACATTTTATAAAGTTTAAAATTATTTAAAGTGAATATAAAGAATGCAATAATTAAAGGCGTATTTCAGATCCCAGACTTACCTCTTCTTAGAGTAATGAGACAGCAATTCTGGTCTAACCAACGCAGCAAAGTCTTGCACATTTCATCAACGTTAGAAGTGGCGACTGTGCTGTTGTACGACTCCAACAATGACTCCATAATAATGCTAAACTGTTTGTACAAAAATGAATTAACTCTTATTTGTTTGAATGTGAAATTCAAAATTTTCAAAATTGCATACAATCCAGAATTTCCAATTCTGCAGAGTTCTTGTTTTGACATAATTATCATAAAGCTCTCTGGTCTGACTCGAGCGTTGGCATGATATGGGCGCACCTGTCGCTGGTAATTGGTTTTGAAACACTCTAACAAAATAAAAACAATATCGATATAAAAATAAATTGTTAGAAATAATAATAAAAATAACAATAAGATTACCCAATAGTCTGATTAAGACTCTCCACCTGTTGTTTCAATAAATCACTTTCCTCCTGTTGCTGTTGACGATCATTCTTAAGCACACGTATATATTCTGCTGCCTTTTGAAGCATCGCTGCTTTACTTATTTTGGTGTTTGTGTTCTGACTGACAGAAGGCAATAAACTTCTGAGAGTGTCGAAGCCATTCTTGATATTGCAGCGACGCTTTTGCTCTGCATTTATGTGACTCACTCTTCTATACTCTTTATATTGATTGCGATCATTAGCTGTTTTGCGATCATTGGTTTTCACACCTTTTAACTGCGAAGAAAGAGAAGGAGGCGATGGTATCGATGGTATAGATATAAAAACATCTTTTGATGATGAGGTACCAACTGGTGATGAACGAGATTTTACAAGTGATGGCATTTGAGAGACTTGAGATGTAGGCGAACATAAATCAGAAGTTGATTGAAATACAAAATTTGGTTTAATATTTTGATGCATTTGTCCAGAAATAGTTGAAAGATTTGCGTCTTTGAATTCAGACGCAAATAAGAAGTGAGGCTTTTCATTGGCAGCAGTGACGGGGGCTCTAATGCCTATACAACTGGCGTCAATGGTTGTCGACCTGTTAGAAGTGTTCGACAAGTTGACAATCGAAGCAGCGCTTTGATTAGTAGTTGAGTAAATTTGTGGCGTTATGTTTGAAATGTTATTCAATGAATTGGAAGTAAGCAAACGAGCAATGAGTGTACTTCCTGTCGAAGATCCCTGAGATATATTATAGGCATTCGATAGAACTAATTGATGTGATGGGGTTGAGGAGAAAGATGGCACCGAAATAGAGTCAATATTGCTCTGACCAATCGCTGACAATTTGGGATTTGCCTGTTGTTGAGGTGGATATAATAGATTATTAGATGAAATATTGGTATTACTGCCGTTGTTCCTATTCATCTGCATTGCGGTAACACTTCTTCGTCTTTCGTGAGTATATACTGGCAATGATGTCGAACGTTCCACATTATGGTTGAGTCGAGTCGAGTGAATGTCAGTTAACGAAATGGCCGCTTGTGGTGGCATCAAAGTGAACGATTGCAGAAAATTATTGTCTTTGTTAATATGTGGCGATGAAATACTTCTTGTGCGTGATTTTTGCTTAACGGGTACAGACTTAGGAACTGCGAACTTCTTTAAGTCTTCTTCAGGTGAGCCTAAGCTCACGTATTTCTGCTTAAATGGACTATTCTTTACATTAGAAGCTTGAGAAGAGTCACACATATTGAAAGGTGAAAATGAAGTATTAGTGTCTGGTTGAGCAAAATCATACGCAAGTGGTGATCGAGTCTTTGTATGAATGGCTGAATGAACAGGTGATTGGCTTTGTTGAAAAGGCACATCTCTTTGGGGCCCTATTGAAGAGGACCTAAATTGAGTATATACTGGGCCTTTCATTTGCTTGTCTGGTATGACAGGCATAGCAGTCATTGTTGGCATAGCTTGTGTCGGATCCATCTGTTCGATTGGTTGTATTGCTTGCAGTGTTTCAGTTTTAA
The DNA here is from genome assembly GCA_034699485.1 of Nanhermannia elegantula. Lineage (NCBI taxonomy): Eukaryota > Metazoa > Arthropoda > Arachnida > Sarcoptiformes > Nanhermanniidae > Nanhermannia > Nanhermannia elegantula. The sequence continues at coordinate 5,055 of JAQGCH010003412.1, forward strand.
ACTGTAGGTCTAAATCTGAATTCAATTGGGGCTCATTTTGAGAAATAGATTCTCCCAAATTCTGTTTTAACTCATTATTAACATCAGTAAAATTTTCTAATGGTGCGACTGTGTTGGGAGTTGTCGTTGATGATGTTGTTTGGCATAGCAGTGAATTTAATATATCGACCGGAGTCTAATTCAATAATTTATTTATATGTATGAAAAAACTATAATACAGGTTAATAATGTTTACGTACCGATTGGCATATTTTTGTGCTTTGTTGGTGAGCAATATTAGCGCTGTTATTCTCAATACTAGTTTCCTCTGGCAATGTTGGCAGTGAGGAACCATTCTTTGAGTTGAAGAAAATGTCTGAAATTAAATATAAATTTAGTGCTTTTGTGAGTTAAAGTCAAAGCTCAATCAAAACCTTGTAATGGTTCAAAGGTATCCATGAAATCATCGAGAGTTGGCTGCAGTTGGACCAAACCCGGTTGCATGAACTCTGCACCCATTCCAGAGCGAGCTTTCAAATAAACCAAATATTATTTACCAAATATATAACTAAGTGTTAACAAAATAAAAACTAATTTTATACCAATTTCACGAGGATTGGGAAAGTCTATCAAATTAGGCTGAAGTAAAGTACTGAACAATGAGTCGGAAAAATCCATTGAATAATCATCAGAAGCATATTCGGAAAATGAATTGAGACTTGAGCCCCAATTTATCCAACGGTTTTCCCAATCAAAATAGCTCTATATTAGTAAATGCGTAAACAATGCTTATTAAACATTTAGATAAATAATCTTTGTATTCGTGGTCCTACCGGTCGTGTTGGAGTCTGAGGTCTGCCTATTTTCCTGGAATACATTCTCCACTTTTGATATTCAGCTGTAACTGTGGTCAATCGCCTTTTCCAGTATTTGCCTTCAAGAATAACTGTTTCGGGCTTTTTGTGCGTATCGCTGTCAACGGGCGATGAAAATTGGCAAACGATTGGATTACGACCAGCAATGTCTACAACAAATGGCAAATTAAATGAAATTAACAAATAATGGGTCAATAATATTGAAAAAAAAGCTAAAGTCTAACATTGTATATGCCATGCGCGCCATATTATGTTATTTAAGCGAATCTTGTCCTTCAACTTCAACTTAAGTCCTTTGAAAGTCTTCCAACGGGGAGATGTAATCTTTCCACTATATGCCAAACTCATGCATTCAAACAATTTGGTGAGCGATCCGTCTATCGAAACAGTATTAGAAAACTTTGGTCCGTAAACGTATGTTTGAGTGGTTGCCTGGCACTCAGAGTCCAAGTCAAAGGCCATTTGGTTACTCGGCTCGTCTGGTCGTTCATAATCAGATTCATGTGAGGGTTCATTGGGCTGTTGTTCGGCCAACTGTTCGCTTTCATCTATTTCCGAGACCATGAAGTGTCCGCTATGTATTGTTTCACTTCTTGATATTTTTCTGGGAGCTGTTCCCGGGACTGTGCTCTGCGAACCAATGGCTGCCATCAACTCTGGAAAACCTATACCGCTCATCATTGTCGCCATTATAGCATAAATGCTAAATTAAATAATTGATCAAATGTTTAGACAAAGATCCATAAAAGTCTTAAATTTCATGTCAGATTAAATCATAATTAACTCAAAATCTTTACTTTAAAATAATAGACAATTCAAATATTTGCGATTTTGAGATATATACCGATCGGAACACAAAACAATTTAAAAATAATTTTAGTAAAGATTTCAATTTTGAATATACCGTATTTTAAATTTGAGTTGAGATCACTTTTAGTAACACGGAAAAAATATTTCATCAAAATGAAGCAGATTTTTTAAACAATCATCACATGTTAAACATAAATATGTTTTTTTCTATATTTATACATTAACTTAAGTATAAAAAATGAAAAGTATAACAAAAAGTATAAAATATTAATAAATTAATGGCACTAAAATTCATATTAATTGAGTGAATGGATTCATCGGTAGCTTATTAATGAATGAGTGATGACATGACCACAACTCGGATCGAAAAGATTTAAGAAGAAGACTATTCGAGTTCTTCTAATTTTATAACTCCTTAATAAATATCAATTTTTAAAGGAATATTTCTTTTCCCGAAGGATTGGATAAATTTTTTCCCTCGAGGTATAACTGCATTTGAAAACCTCAAAATCCTACGCGTGAGAAAAAATTTATTTCATAAAATGAATTTATATGAATACTAGACATGACGTTTCATATTTCAAAGCAAGTATAGATCTGTGTAATCAAAATTTAAAATGCAATACATTTACCAAATAAAATGAAAAAGTATCCAAAAACTAAATTAAACAAAAATTGAATGTAAATATTGACAAATAAGTAAAATATCGCAAAGTATTGATATGTAAAGCAAACCAACACAATACAGTTTATATGATATACTTTCTTAAATTTAATCTAATTCAAAATCTTACAAGTAATTCTCGAGAATATATTTTTGTACTTAAGAGTTCATCATATGTTACATAATAGCGTTTCCTTTGCGATAAGTTATATTGACAAAGACATGAAGAAAACTCCAATATAATGCTTATTTGTAAGCCTAAAGTGTAATAAGAAGCTCAATAAGAACACATTTCACTCACATTATTGGATGCTTTAGAGTTCAAACAGACGCCTAATTATATCTTTTAGAAAACTGCTATCTTAGAGAATCTTTTTATATGTATAATTGAATACATGGTTTAAGGTTTCGGTGATGAAAGTTAATAAACCAATTTGAATTGTAAATACAGAATAAGATGTACAAAATAGCGGAAATGAGGCAATACAACAACAAACTATATTTCTCAATATGTCTTAATTGATAACATTTATTACACTTCGGTTACTGTGAATACAAGGTTGAGTTCATTAGCAAATCGAGAGATGCAAAAGTCTATTTTGATAAGAATTCGAGACTAAGCATTACAAGCTGTTTAACTGCTAATTAGTCTAAGAGTTGTTTGTTTCACTATTTTTAAGCTCATTATACAAAATCCAATCAAAAGTAATACTGTATAGTATTCTTATTTTAATTTTAAAACTCAATCCTCAGATATTTTAATCAAAAGAGTAAATAATAATCTTATTATCGTCTCGTTTGAAGGCTTGCATCGAGCGATTTGTCTATTTATTGATTAGTCCTTTAGCTTGAAAATTACACAATTATGAGTTTCTCACAATATTCTGCTGAATAAAATATTTGAGTTCAGTAATTGCACGAGTAATTCGATATTTACTTATATAATACTATGTCTTATGTTAAACGCATTTCTTTCTCTTACTCTCAACTCTGTTTTTGATAGCAATTGTGTTATTAATTTCAAGTGCGAATACTTTATAATTATCATAAAAATACACATTTCTTAAGATAAGTTGTTCAACAAAATCACAACAAAATTCAAAAACAATACTTAAATCGATTGATAATAACAAAAGCTATTAAATAATCAAATTCTCAAATAAAAAGCAATCGAATTGAGCTGATGTTCATCTAACATAGGATACGATATTGCGCTGAGCTTTTATTTTTTTAATTAACAAATATTGGATGAACTCATCATAAAAAACTGATCATAAATTGATTGTTAAAATATAGGAAAAGTTATTTCATAAATTGAATTACAGTTAAGTTATAACTCAATAATGCAGTAATTCATTAAGTGCATAGACTTTGTTATCCATCAAAGTTTCACATAAACAAAATGTGTAAGACCTGAGGCTTAAAGAATCAAAATATAACTATATTTAGTTGAAAACCTCCAAAAGCTGAACATCAACTGCAACACACTTCTAAACAAACCAAACCTAATCGCACATCAAGTGATTAACGCTTTTTTTTGAGTACAAGCAAAGGCTTAGAACTTGTTTTATGATTGGAGTGAGACTTCAATTAATATTTTGTGTTATTTCAGTTATACTAATATTAAATCAATATTCAGAAAAAACTCATTTTATTTCAAAAGTTTGAAAAGAAAACAAAATATTGCAGACATGAGATTTTGGGCTTACAAGAGCTTAAGCTTAACATTAAGGGAAACTCATGTGTAGTCATTACAAATCACTTGAGAGAAGCAATCATTGAAACAGAGGTTTAATATAACAAAGACTTAATAATTATAACTTAAATGAAACAATAATTTAAGGTTTCCTCCAAAAAAGTGGGTATCAGTCACTTCAAGTTTTGGGTCTATTTCATATAAAATCTGATATGGATATCAATTCTCTTGAGTATAAGATTACTAAATTATTTGCTGTAAAAGTACTTTATTTCATGAGAAAAAGTTAATCCTTTTGTAATTTTAAAAGTGATGCCTAAAAGTCTAAGTCTAAAGTTTATATCACATGAGATTAAAATTTGTTTTAAACCCAATCTGATATGGGAGTAAAATAAATAGCGGATGATATACCTGTACCACATTGGAGGTTACCTTAAATTAAACCTTTTAGACGAATATGTAATAAAAATGTTAATTTTCAACAAATATATCTGTAATTTAATAAGTTATTCATTTATTTTCATAGCTTTCTTAGGACACAAACGAGTTTCTGTTATTAACCAATAAATTATTTGTGAATTTTCTTTTTTAAACTCAACTAAAAGAAAGAGTCAATTAATTATTGAAAAAAGTTCCGGAATTTGAATGAAAATGTTTTAAAATAAGTAAACTGTTTAACAGGTATTCGGAATAAAATGATGTATTAAACCCATAAAAGTGTTGAATGACTTGAAATTAGGTTAACATTCACTACATTTTGATCAGATATTGTTTTTATTCCCTAAGCGTTAAAAAGTGAAACTCAGATCAGATTTAATTATTTTTATAAAGTTTTGAGTTCAACGTATAGTTTATATACAATTTTAAAGTTTAACGAAAACCTGAGTCTAAATTAATTAATTCTTTAAGACTTAACAGTAATTGTAATCATTATATGGGTTAACAAAATATCGTATAAAACAGAGTATTAATTATTTATTAATTAAATAAAATGTTTTGTTTTTTGGGTCACTTTTGAAATAGTGTTTCAAAAACTCAATCAATACATAAACAGATTGTCTTATGTTTAGTTAGCATTGAATTACAATATAGTTATAGTAATAAAAGGACAGAGACATCAAACAACACAAACGAATGCATTATTAATATTAAAGTAATAACTGTAACAAAAATGTAAACACAAAAAGAACAGAAATAAAAACTTTAATAAACTTATACTCAAATAGAGATGTGATATAACCTTGAAATGCATTTATTATATGGATATTGATATGCAATACAAGCAAATCGAGTATTGCTTACTATTTATGTGAAGCTTTTCAAAGCATTCGTTTAACTGTTATTTAATTTTTAGAAAAATGAAAACTAATGCTTAACTTAAGTTTTAAAGTAAAGTAAGTTAACCATAAATACCTTTAAAAATGTATAAAAGTCTTGTATTTATAGCTAAATAATAGAAATAAGCATTTTTTGTTATTTACACTCTTAATAGCCATCACTGAATGACGAAATACGAAACACTGACTGTACGTCACTGACGTGTGTGGCAATCAGTACAGTTAAACCTATTTATACTG
>JAQGCH010003413.1:0-10655 GCA_034699485.1 Nanhermannia elegantula
TTATAACTCGAAATAATCTGATAGTAATGAGTGACTAAAGTTTCTCAAGTTTATAATTGAAAGCAGTTATAGTTTTCTTTACTCTCTTTATATTTATAGTATAGAAAAGTGCTCTTTTCTGAAAAACTCACTGAATTAGACTTCAATTAAAATTTTTGTATTGATTACGGTTTAATAGATAATGGAATTGAATTTGAGTTTAGCTGTGGTATATTATCACCACTTATTGAATGCAATAATAAATCAATACATACCTTTTAAATAATAGATAGAAAACTTTATTAATTATAATTTTATTGCACAACTGTTGACGTGTGCTCTATTTGCTAGTACTGGTACATAATGGACTGCATTATTAGTGATAGGCATGGGTTTAAATAGGCTTTAGTTTGGCGGCTATGGGTTCAGGTAGTAAAACATCTAGATTTGTACTTATTACTAGTTATTAGAACTTTTATATAATATTTAATTATTAATTATTAGAATACTTAGATATGATGTTTAACTGTTTTCTCTTAACTACAACTTTGGACTTAAAATTAAAAATATATTATATGTATATATAACTAAAGACACAACTTGAGAGATGTCCCGGTTTTTGCTTTTGACTTCCGCCTTCCCGGGTTCTACTGTTAGGTAATTTAGGCTATAGCTCATAGTTTTAGATTTAGGCTCAGGTTTATAAGGTTTTCGAGCCTATGCTCATCATTAATTATGAATATAATTACTTTATTTTTTATAAAAACACTTTTTTTTAATAAAAACATAATTTTATTCCCCCGTAAATGTTCCCGGAAATGCAACTTGTTTCCTCCCCTATCCCCCCGTTTTTGGCTGTTTTAAACTCCCGGTAGTTGCGTCTTTAATGATAACACTCTAATGAACTCTATTCATTAATAGTGAAGAGCTAATGCTCGAAGTTATTCATAAAAGTTGAAGTTGATCCTTATCAAAACTGGACGGTTGGCAACGCTCAATATAAAACAGATGGTGTCTTCTTATTAGGCAGCAATCAATTTAATTTTAATTTATATATTTTACAACTTATAAATTAATGGCATCAAATTTTTAAATTTTAGATAACAATGTGTAACAACACACAGCTAAGTTGTTTTCAAATATTTGCTTAAGTATAAACTCAAAATAAATATCTGTAATTCCGCAATAATGTAATGAAAAGGAAAAATACTCTTTTATTAACAAATTTTCAAAACTTAATTTTTTTAAATTTTCAATGATTAAAACCAGAATTTAATGAGTTGGGAAGCATATAAAGAAATTTTCTATAGTTTGTACAAAAATACATGTAGACCATGCTGTTCCATATTTACTCTTATACCGCATAGATATAAGTACATAGAAATCTATTAGGTATTAGAGTAAACCTGGAACGCTCTGGTCTACATGTTTTTTATATAAACTATACAATTAAGTTGAATTGCTTAACAAGTTTATTAAGTGTTCTTTCATTTCGTTTATACTGACAATTCAATATATAATAAGTCCTTGATGCTTTTTCATTTCAAGGCTATGTCTTACTATAAACGGCCTCTCTTATAAAATTATTGTCTTTCAATAGACATTCAATGTTCCAATATACTTTGTTTTTTTAATAGATTATGTAATTTTTAATATGATTTTTATTCTGAGACTTTTATATTAATTAATAATTTTATGACACTTTATGAAGTGTGAAGGTGAAAATCTCAACCGAATAAGAGAAAGATCTTGCTGGTTATTTTGTCCCCCCCCCCATTTAGATTATACACTTTCTGTTATATAGATTTTCTCATAATCTGTTTAAAAGATGACAAATAATCGCACGAAAATTTCATTTTATAATCAAGTTGTTTAAAATCTATTTGTTTAATCAATTTTTTTATTCTCGAATATAATTATCTCATGTGATAATAATTCTATACATAATTTGTCTTATACACAAACTTCATATTATATGCAAATTAAAAATGTCTCATTATCAAGAGCCTTGTTTAGAATGATTATAAAAATTTGTGTGCTGCAAAACTTGGATGCTCTGGCTTTTATACGCTGTGTTTTTGTTTAGTTTTTAAAAATTGTTTATTATTGCAGTTATTTATATCATGTGCTAAGGTATTAAAGTTTTTTGTCATTATTTCTATTATTTTCTTATTTTTGATACAATAAATCCCTATAATTATTCTTTGCTTTAATATTTCTTTTAAAATTCACTTAATTATAAAAAATTAAAATGGTACAAGATGAAAATATCATTCAATATGAGTATAATAGAGACGCTGACAAACTCGTATTAAAATGTCTTATACTAGAGCAAAACGAGGAAGTAACTGATGTAGCCTTAAGGCATAAAAATATTCATAGATTATTAATTACACTACTGCACAAAACCGGTTCATTTGTACCTACTTATACACATGTACCTTAAACAATACATAAAATTTCTAAAAATCATCATTTTCTTTGTTATATTTTATATGTTAATGTATGCTTTGTTGATAATTCCAAGTAATTTAGAATAATTTGCATCTTATATGTTGTTATTACGTAAAATAGGGAAATACAAAATTTCAATTTCTGATTAAATTCCAATATTATATATATGTGTAATTGCACTTAAAAACCTTGATTCAAGTTATTGCGCTATTTTTATCACATTGACTCTTAAATACATATTTGTAATGTTAGAATATAAATGCTTTTGTAGTTTATGTGTAGAGATTTTATTAGTACAATAGATAGCAGAAAACCATGTCTTATCAGTTTTGATAATAATCTATGAATATAAGTTCATTTACAATGCAATTATATATAAATGTTTTAAGATCTATCAATAAAAATATTATAAGCCCTCCTGTGATCCGAACCAGTAAATTAGTGATAGGACTTTTAGCCCATCAGTCTAATCATTACCAACGGAGTGACATTCGATACATTTGTTTACAAATAAATCACATTTTGACAGTTGTGATGACCATTAATTATGACTAAAAAATACAGGTCTGTTATTACAAATTAAGTATCCCCTGAGTATTATATTTCAATATATATTAATTACTGCCCTTTATCACGTATATCTGTGAGAAACTCTCCCGAGGTCAGGAAAGTTTCTGTTTGTTTATGTGGTTGTCACCGGTCTGATCATTACAAGTGATTACAAGTGATTACAAAATATTTAAATTAAATATCCTTTTCTTTAGTATTGCCTTAATATTAATAGTAGTTTATTAATCATTTAATCTGTTAAAAATTTATTTTCTGATATGGAGATGAAAAGCAATAAACTTAATACTCATTACATGGTATTCTTCTAGCTATTGTACTAAATGTACTTTAATGTTTCGCAATGAATCTGGGAAAGTCACAAAATTTAATACCTCTTTTTATAAAAGAAATTACCCGTATTTTTGCTGCCAGTAGGGTGACCAAGCACATATTCCAAAATCTGGACAGTCCAGATCAAATCTGGATGGTTGGTCACCCTAGTGGTCAGTGATATATATAACTGAGATAACGTGCCTTACAAAAGGAGTTTACGTGAACTATCAGATCCATCTTATTCATAATTATAATGTTACATAAAGTTATTAAATGTTACATCAGAAATGTTTGTATTGCATGATTAATAGGAATAAATAATTCAATTGCTTTTTATTGTGCTTAAGAAGAAATCCTTGAGACAGTCAAACTTGATTTATGGTGTGAGTCAATATGAATTACATGTGCACCAGAAGGTACTTCAGTTTAATTTTAACTTTACTGCACAGCACATTGTTAAATGATCTCTTGGGTTGTTATATAAATGTTTAGCGCATTAAATAAATTTTGTTCTTTTTATGTGCGATTAGGGTTAATGACAACGCTTTAATACTGTTAAATAGCATTGTTATTAGTTCTAATCTCACATAAAAAGAACAAAAGCAAAAATTTGAAATAAAATTTTCAACTAAATTAAAGGTAATTTTAAACTTCAATTCAATGATAAGATGTTAAGTTAAACGAATGCTTGGTTTAAATATTTTGATATTTGTATATTTAGCCAACACTGTGATAAACGTTTTTACGGGCCAAGTAGTTTTTATTATCGGTTTGAGTTCTGCTTAATGTGAAGCCACTATTAATTTTGTCTCAATTTTTGGCGCAATAGTTTTGGTCACCGGAGTAAATAAGAGGAAAAAGTTGCAGAAGAAGTGTATAAACGATCTTCATATGGCTTAAGGTATTTACTATTATATAATATATATATATTTTTAAAAACAAGTGAAAATCTTTACAATTTGGCGCATATTTTATGGATAGATTATCTTAAGATATTAGTGGACTCGGTAATTAAAATATACGCCAAAATCAACGTTCTATTGAACAATACTGGGCAGAGCATATTAAGTACCGTAAGAAGTATTGTTGATTTAGATCATAAGTTGACTTTATGTGCGGCCTATTATTTAACTGTCTATTACATCAAGAATTCAAAGCCAACTATTATTAATATTTCGAGTGTTTGTTATTACAAGAGGTAAATACTTAATCTTATGTATTGTATAATAAATAATTTTTATGTCATATTTATTTTTAAGAGATTCTTATTAAAGAAAGGATTTAAAAATTCGCTGAATATTAAGATTAAAATTTAAATTAATATTCATTAAAAAAATGAGAAATATTTTGTTTATGAATTTTTTTATTTTATTTATAATACAGTTGAGTCTCACTATTATGTGCAGTAATTGAACCGATTTCCATAAGAAGGGCCTATGAGTATAGCACCTTGTATATACTCATAGACCCTTCTTATGGAAATCGGTTCAATTATAGGGAAGTTTTTTTATTCTGTTTTTTAAAGATATAAACAAAAATTCATATTAATTTCAAATAATTCAAAATCTACTTTCATTTAATTAATTATTAATAAATTTTACATTTATTAAATTATAAAATTCACAGTTTTAGTAAATTTATTTATAATTTACAGTCAAAAAAGATTTATAAACTATTATATGGCAAAAAAAATAAAAACAAAGTATTTTACTTTATTATGAATTTTATAAAAATAATTTTATTGCATTTTTATATTCACAGATCGATAAAATTCGCCTTTAGTTCAAGCAATTCCTGCATTTAACTGGCATTTTAATGAAATATTTTTAAAACAAGATAATAAGTAATAAAAATATTTAAAGAGCCTTTAGATATTGCAAAAATTATTGTATGCTAAAAATTGAATGCCTTTTACGATATCTAAAGGCTCTTTAATATTTTTATTCTCACCAAGTGCTCAATTCATAACTGGAAACAAGCATATAATTATTGACGGAATCATATTATATCCTAATTATCTGTTATCAGTTCTTTCGAATTAGTTTTAATTAATATTTACAATAGAACTGAGCTATTATTGAATATTTTTAATCAATAACTTCATTTATGTGTTAATAATAAAAACATTATAAAATAATTTTAATGTATATCTAAATATGAATATTATTTTGCAAATTAGTGATGGAAAGCATTATAATTATTAACTAGAATAACATCCTATTATTTGAAACCTAATAAAAATGAGACCTACATAGTTTCTAAATTGCTATCCCAACCTATGCAATTGAAAAATAAGATTTCCATCACTAATGCAAAGTACGGTAAATACTATGTATTAAAATAATAAAGTATTCAATATTTGAAATGAAAAAATTTAAAACTTTATTTAGTACCTAAAGTTTGATATTTAAATTTTATGAGTTATCTTTCTGAAATTGAAAACATTGGCCCCCAAGTAATTTGAGTTAATTATGTGTAGGCTTGTAGGCAAAAAATATTTAAATAAGGGAGTTATTTTGGCGCAGTGAATAATGTGTCGGACTCATGATCGCAGGTAAGGTTTATCATTACCTGGCACTTTACTTAAATATAATGGAATTAATCTAAATTTCAAAACCTTTGCGAATTATATATTTAGTTGATAATTTTGAAATCAGGGTTTTGTTTGAAAGTAAATTAACCTTTAGTCCCATATAAACAGGGATTCGTTGGATTGAGCAAAGTTTCGGTGAGTTGTCCTGCTCCAGTTAGAAATATTCTTGTTTTAAATATGCCCCACTCAACTCATATGAAACTAAGACAAATTTTTCCAGTTATAATTCTCTACTAACTTAACCAGAGGCTTATTAATTTGTTTAATTTATGATGAATTTAATAAATAACTATAATAATTTACCTCGAATTAGATAATTACAGTGAAACCTCCATAAGTTAAATATTCCCTATGTTAAAAAATCTTTATAAGTTAAACGTAAGACCCGATTCACTTCCATAGCAACACATTATAAAATATATTCTATAAGTTAAAAGCCTCTCTAACTTGAACCTAAATCCTGGTCCCAAACGACTTCAACTTATAGAGGTTTCACTGCATTAACAACATTTACATGTTCTTTTACTTTATTGCTATTAAATGATACTTTTCCTTTAACCTATGCCTTTATAAGGCCAATGAGCCAATTGATATATTATTTCAATTTTTCATTTAAATGAAAACTTTATTAAAAGGGAAATTATAAATTGATTATCTAACACATTTTTGAAAATTAGAATTATCTGTGAATGACTTTCCGTTAGTGCAATTCAATCCGCTAATTCTTTCAGTCAATTTTAAATCTTTGTTTAACCAATAATTACGGCAATCATTGCAGTCAACCAAGTTATTGTTTAAAATAAGTGAATTAGCGCTGACGCTCAAAAATGGATAAAAAACTTTTTCATCTAAAAATTTTAATTGATCCACAGGTGAATCCATATATAAATGAATAATAGCCGGTCTCCTAATATTTTGAAAGACATCAGTTTCAAATGATGAACCATTTAATTTATGATTATTATCCAACCAAATATCTATTTGCTCTTTTGATTCCTGCCTCAATTCAAAAGCATGTGAAGGTATGTAATCTATTAGACTCCAAGAAACTGTTATATGATTAATAGAATCCAAATAATAATAAGCGTATTCTCCAAGTTTTGTGATAGGAGAGAGCCATAAAGCAGCGGTTTTTAATTTATATTGATATCCATTCAACGGTTTGAAAGCATAAGAAGGAATTTCAGTAATTTGTGTTCCGATAATATCAATATTCTGAATGTTTTTTAGAAGACTCAAAACATGGTATATATCATGATTTGGAGGAGAATAAATAATAGGGGTGTTGTGTATAGTTACATTCTTTGTAATTAAATTAGTTTCAGTCAATGCATTCGTATTTATTAAAGTAAGTTTTGTTGCATTTTCAATAACTATTTCATCGAATGTAATGTCGCTAAAACTGATTTCCGGTAATTCTGTTATTGCTGTGTTATTCAAATAGAACTGTTTGAAATGTTTTTTCTCAGCTGCCGATTCTTGACTCAGATGATTGAAAATAAGTTTCATATTTATATTTTCATTACCACCGCAGTAAATCACCTCTTCTTTACAAACACACGGATTTATAATTTCAGGTTTAGGACATTCAGTCCATATGTTTGTTATATTGTTAGCGAATAGGAGACAAAACACTATAAAACCTTATTATAAAAATAAGATTTCAACAAATATGACTTTTTATACATAATTCTAATTTACGCGCAAAGAATACTTACAAATGCTGTCCATTATAATAAATTATTTTAAAATATTTTAATATTTTTTAATAAAATTGCTCATAAAATAAGAACAATATCATAATTTCTATAAAGACTTTAAATATAATATCTTTTGTTGAATATAAAAACATTTGCGTGATTTCCCATTATTATCATATCTACGACTTGTTTGCACTTTTATGACGTAATATAATTATGTTGTTTTAAATTAATATTTATTTTTTTGTGTACCGAACACAAGATTATGTTGATCACTAAAATAAATTTGTGGGAACCACTGTATAATTGACACTCGAAATTGGTTTAAATACAGTCGCGGGCATATGAGCCTGAAATTAATCTTATGCTTCAATTTGATAAGACTTTTCTTTATCTCAAATAACAATTAAATCATAGAAAATAAGAATTATTTGTAGTATTGTTAAAGTTGCTCAAAAGGTTGCTATCAGTTGAGATGTCGACCTGAGCGTTAATATCTCCAATCGAATAGAGAAAAGTGAATGCAGCTGCCATTAGGCAATTGCCCAACACATCGGCGAGTGCAGAGGTGAACGGAATCGCAGAATTATCTGGATTTATGTGTCTTTTCCAGGCCCACAACACACTCACGTAAGCCAGATATAAGAGAAGAGCCACCTGTAATCCTATTGCTATCATATATGCCATTACAAAAGGAGCTGTGAAAACAAAGTTTTTTTGCCAAAAACGTATTATTATTAAGTAGAAAAAATGTGTGGGGAATGCAATCGATAACAATAATAGAGCCATTTTTGAGTGAATACCTATTAAATTGAAATTCAAATATTTAATCAATTTTCATGAAAAGCATTATTATTTTCTAAAAATATTTCACCTCCGCCTATAAATGCATCCAATGGCGGAATAAGTGGGGTGGGATTACTCTTTGGAAGTTGCCCTTTGGGTGCCGTTTGATGCAAAAAAGTTGATAAACGACTTGTTTGAATGCCAACTAAATTGCTTCCAATGCCTGATAAGTCAAAACTGAAGTTTAAAAATGAATGCATTTTTGGTAATTTTATTTTCGTTTAAATACCATTAACTAATGGCTGAAATGTAGACATGACATCGTATTTATCGAATGCATTGTCCATAACTATACCACCCGGTTGTTCGAGTATTACTGCTCCTAGAATTGGTGTCCAACCTGTTAAGATGACTGAACGCGTGTAACTATTTTTTCTAGCAATGTATCCCATTATTGGTGCGAACAATAGTAGTATTATAAGTGCTGACGCCGGAAGCCATAGACTATCATCAGAATTCTTATACAAGAAATCACTGATCAGAGCTAATATAGTTATGGTACAGACGTCTCCCATCGAGGCTGCGATTGGAGTCGCGATGTTATCTGTATTGTATAAAATATTTTATATTTTCATTTTTGTTTTGCATCACTTTTGATTAGATATAATTCAGTTGTGAAAAGCGTTGTTAAGACAAGTTGGGGGTAATACAAAGTACGTACGCAGTTTTTGACAATTTTTAGACCCCTATCCCCCTCCCAGTACGTTTTTGACACTAATACCTAATGTTAAGCACATAGTAGTGTAAGGATTTGTACGCTTTGAACTGACCCTCCCCTTCCCCCAAGATTGCGTACGTACTATGTGCATCACCTTTTGAAAGATTCATATTATTTTTAAATAATTTTAAAAATTCCTGCAAAAAAGATATAATATAGCAAAAATTTAATCAATTATTGTTAAAAACAATTATGTGGTGTCCATTTTGGTCAGAAATAATAGAATTTTTTTTTATAGAAATTCGATATTATAATGGAATATTATAGTTACAGTTTTTAAAATTTTTTGCCACTGACCCCCCCCCCCCCCCCTCCACCAAGCATTTTTAGGGATTTGAGTGTAGGTCTGTAGCAATTTCAAAAAATTATTAAATCTTAGAATTTTACTATGTCTGTCCCTCAACCAAAAATTTCTGGCTACGGCACTGGCTATATGTAAAAACTAATAATAATGAATTAATGTTTTGTGTATTTTGTGAATTATTATGTGTATTGTTTAATTCAAAAAATGATAAAAACCTAACAATCTTTACTTTAAGTCTTATAAAATTTATACAAAAATTAATTGATAAGCTTTGTTAAGAAAGGTTAAAGATTCTTGTTTTTTAAAATGAAAAAGTAATTTAACCAAATTTTGTAAAAAAATTATAATATAATGAAAATTTAATCGATTATTTGTAAAAAATTCCTTGTGTCCTATTTTGCTTTTTAATTTTTACTTACAAATCTCATTATATTATGGAATATTATTGTTACAGTTTTTTCAATTTTTTTTAAAATTTAAATTTCAAATTTCAAATTTATTATAAAAAATTCTGAGGTCTCATTAGAAAAGTATTAAAAATATTATTTTTATCAGAAATTAAAATTAAATATTTAAAAAATTACAAAAATTAATTAAATTATTATAAAATCTCTTAAAAATAAAAAAAATCAATAATTTACTTAGAGGTAAACCAGGTATAGAAAAATTAAAATAAGAAAATTTACTTGAATTTGAAAATAAAAGTGTTAAAATTGAACGAACAAATACCTGGATTAATGTTTACTTTACGCGCCACCACAATTACAAAAGTAATTACAGTCGCGAGTAATGTATTCGCTATTATACTTGTTATAACCGATGAGGCACACATCAGCAGTACATTACTAAAAGTTGTGCTCTCCTTATGTGATCCTGTAATGTAAGACATGGCCAATGATGCCATTGCGGCAAAAAGACCAACTGTGGAGGCCTGACATTCGACAACCGCTGCATTACCGATAACCATAGATTTTAAATTGCGATAACTGTCCAGTGTACCCAAATTTGCGTGAGTTGACAAACGAGACGCAAGTGTTGTCTCAATATTACCGATAAGACCGATAAACGATGGAATCATAATAATTAGTTGTGGTATAGCATTAAAAGCAGGCCAGTGTTGAACGTTGTTCAGTACAATTCCTGCGCCAACAGAACCAATTCCAGCGATTAAAAAAGGGA
>JAQGCH010003414.1:0-10654 GCA_034699485.1 Nanhermannia elegantula
GTTGAATATTTCTCCCATAGAGCCCATTATAAAAAAAATTTTCAAAATTCAATATCAGGATTTCCCGACAGGATTTCAGATTGATTTTTATTGAGATCTATGGAGCCTAGGATAAGCTTTCATTTAACCATAAAAACACAAATGTCTAATTTAATGTAAAAACAGCTATTTCTTGATAATGTTCTTTATTACTATTTAGATTTTAATATGTATAGAGTCATGATTTCTAGAACTCTGTCTAACATTACTTATAGACTTTTTGAAATGTAATGTAATACACTTTCACAAATGACTGTGTTATAAATTGTGTGCACACATTTTAGAGATATATAAATTCCTTTGTGTTAAACTTTTAATTCAATAAAATTAAATGTTTTACTGCCGAACATAGACTTTACAGTTTCTTATTCTCTACAATAAGATGAAAATATTTAATATTAGGGTCTTTTATATCGAAATCATATCCAAAAATAGAATTGAATTAGTTGTTAAGCTTTTCAGGAAATTTAATCCAATTTCTACTTAAGCTCAATGATTATTATTCCTCAAAAGAATAGTTTTTGATATAAAAGAGGAGTTTTTATGAGTATATCGTTTATTTCTAGTGTTATTTGTCTCTCTTTTGGTATCTCTTTATCAATAGTAAAAAAAGGAAACACTGTCTCTAAACCCCTAAAACTAATAAAATGTCTCAAACATCTGACCGATTAATTCTCATTTTCAGAAGTTTCTGTCGAGTATGAAAGCTATCCTTTTATGTTGAAAATGAGTTTACCAAAACTCATTAATGTTGTCATTATTTATAATTTGCTTAATTAATATTTTCTATAGTTTTTCTAATGAATATTCTTTATGTATTTAATGAATTTTTTAGCATAAATGATAGCAATAGAATAGGTATTATAATTAATAAGTATCAGCTATATCTCCAGACAGAGGAGATATTTGTCTGGCAGAGGAGGACAGAACACCCCGTGGAGATTCCCCTGTAATTGCATTGAAATAAAGTATATCTATCATTATTAAGAAAAAGAAAAATAACTCACTTTTCTGCTTTCAATTGTATTGGTGTCGTGTGGAGTAAAACAAAAAAAGCTAAGCTTTCGATTTTCAATAAGATTTTAACATAAAATTGCAAATAACAGTAAAATATTGATCCTTTAGAAATACTTGTTGTTTAATAGACACTAAATATATGGTCGCATTATATATTTCAAATTTATGGTAATTTTTGAATATATAACTATTTTGGCCAAAAATTTTTGTTATTTTTTATATAAGATCAAACATCGATCTAAAGCTTATCTTAAAAATTTAAGTTAAAGCAAATGAGTTCTAAACCAGCACTGAGAATAAAATTTGAATAAAACTTTTAGCCATTTTATTGGCACTATATTTATAAAATTGAAAGTTTGATAGTAAAAACCGTTAAGAAAATCCTATTATGTATTTGAAACGTGAAAATTCTCTTCAAATACTTATTTCTAAATAGCTAATAAAAGTTTACCGGTACCTCTTTTATTACTTTTATAAACTTGCGTAACATAAAAATAGAACCACAAAGCTTTCAAAATTTTCAAAAATCAAACTTTAAATTCAATTCATCTTAACTTATTCGCCAACAATACGACTATCTTTAGGCCCTTTTATACAAAAGTTGAGGAAAATTATAGGCATAAGTGTTGTAAGTCTGTAAAAATGCTTAAGATATAGTATTTAATAATGTTGTTGAGAAATGAAAATGTAATTAAAAAGTCTAACAATTGAATGAAGTTTCTGAAAAAATATAATTATATTACATTCAATTTAAAAAGAATCCCAGAATTTATTTGACTTCTATATGTTCTGTAATTTTGTTGATTATAGGAATGTCAACGTAAATAAATATATGTTTTCTTAAGGTTGGTTGGATTGGAGAAATTCATAGTAAAAATTCAATATTTTATTATTAGACAGTTATTCCAATCCATTAATGAACAACAAACTTAACTTATCTCAAAATTTTTGAAGACTTGGTTGATATGGTTTCACACGAAATGTTTTGGAAAAAAATTTCTGAAAACTTGAACTGCATCCTAAAAATGTGTTTAAAAGTTTCTCTTAAGAGTGTTATCTTTAAGAAGTAAATAAGCAAACTTATAGCTGTTTTATAAGAATTTATGCGCTGGAAAACTAGATAATGAGCTTTTGATTTGAAAAACTTATCAGAACTTAATTATACTGAAACTCAAATGTAAATATGTTTATTAACACAAATTTGAGCAAAGAAACAGTTTCAAGTAACTATTGATAGATTAAAGAAGACATCATTAGTAGAGTAAAGCTGGAGACAGTATACAGTAGACTCTCGTTATAATAAACGCTGACATAATGAATCTCTCGCTCTATCCAAAATACAACGTACACACATTACTTGTAAAACTAATGATTAAAACCCTCTTATAATGAACTTCGCCATTAGCTCTAAAAACCTCTCATTCATCCTGAGTTTATCTGTTCACTATAACTAGATTTTTTCGAATTTTCAGCAATTACAAGCTTAGAATACTAATTAGTAGGCATTTGATAAAAGCTTAATTAAGTAAAAAAATAAAACTAAATTTTATGGTACAAATAGTTGTTTATTATGTTTAAACTAGAAATTAAGATAATTTAGTGAAGAAAAAAAATTCTTTGAATAAATCTAAATAACTACTAAACTAAATAATCCGAATAGTGCTAAGCAATGCCTATATCTCATGTTATATCTCATTAAGTTTTAACAAAAAGAGTAAATGATGGACATTAATAAATAAATTGATTTACTGAATAAAATGAAAGTAAAATTTTTATCATTTGTACTGTTCTGAGAACAATATCTAATAAATTAGAATATAATTAATGAGCAGCTGCTAAGTTGTATTCCTTATGAGGTTTATCTTTTAATTTAATGTAAGTAATTAATTTAGTTTGATGTTTATCAATGAGAAATGGGTCCAATTTATGCATTTTAATATGATTTGATTCAAACATATCTTAATATTCAAGACCGTAGTGGGTATAATATAACATATTTATCATAAATTATTCATTTTTTTTTATTTTTCCTTTTCTGAAAATTTCACTTAGTATTACGTACAGTGAGTGTAATGGGTCACAAGACCGACATTCATAAGACCGACAATCAAAAGACTGACAATCAAATGACCGACAATCAAAATATCGATATACAAAATATCAAAAACTAAAATAACGGCATACAAAATATCGATATACAGCAGGCATGTCAAACATGCGGCCCTCAAGACAAGATTTTGCGGCCCGCATTATATGTCCACATAATATTAGAAAGCTGTAACAGTAGAAAACGAATTGTAGAAAAACTAAAACTATAGAAAACTGCAGCCCAGTAAAAAGAGCATAAATAAACAACTTTTGACAGTTAATGACCAACAATTATGTTAAAAAAATAAAGTATTTTTCAGGTCTCTAATTAATTAATAGTATTGAATGACTATTATATTTCAATATAAATGACATGTGTTAATGAGTAATATGAGATATGTTCTAAATTTTATGACCAAATGATAATAAACTTCAAATATTATGTTCTTTAAATACGATTAGCATTATTTAATTTCACCTCATAATAGTGCCTTATAAAAAAATTTGCGGCCCCAATCAATTTGGTTAGACCTCTGAGCGGCCCTCAGGTGCAAATGAGTTTGACATGCCTGTTATATACTTTTGAGAATTAAGGAAAGTTGCAAAATAGACCTTATTTTTAATGCTTGTAATAAAGTTTGAAGGGCATAAACAATATTATATTTTATAATATTTGTTATTTAGATAAAAAAATATATCATAAACAAATAGTATAATAAATAAATGAATCATAGCATAGAAGTATGTGGGTTGGAAAATAATTTTTTCACAATTATTCTTTAAAGATATATTTTAAAATTTTAAAACAAAATTATTTCTAAATCCTAAAAATATGCTGATTTATAAAGTATGTGTTTGTCGTTTACTTTCTATAACATTTATTTATCATATTAAGGATGATAATTTTTATTACTAAACATGCTATTATATAAAATGATTAATTGTTAATTTACATTTAATTCTAATAGAATTATAGTTCATTTTGATTGTTATATATTTCCCCCTAAATATAGTTATTTTATTAAATTATGCGTAATTTAGTGATCTTCATAAGCGCAGTTTGAGCTTAAACGCTGCACTAGAAGGGCACATTCGAGGATCTCTTAGCTTAGAAAGCGCATCTCAAGTTTAGGCGAAATCGCACTGTGCTTATAGAAGCGAGCGCTAGAAGAGCAGGTTTTCGGTTCAATGTAGACCAAACATTATTTATAACTTAAAAAACAAGTTTATTGGCACTATAAATATTCTGCAATCTGATTGAGTTTATTAAGGCTCATATAGATAATTACATATTTCTCAATGGAATTAATACTTATGTGTAAAGCATTGACAGATATGCATTTATTCGGTTCAGTCCATTAGCAATGATAGAAAATTATTGACCCAAACATACATTTTTAATCAGATTTTTCTTTTATTTAAAGACATTTATCATGAATATATACTTATAAATAACGTCAAAGATATAAATCTATTTGTATTGAAAAATGTATGTTCGGGTCAATAATTTTCTATTATCGCTAATGTCTGAACCGAATAAATGAATATCTATCAATGTTTTACTTATGTGGGTTGAAAAATCTATAATAATATAAAAATTTGCTTCCACATTATATAACATTTTATATATGAGCTTCTAAAAATTAATTTTAAATTAGTTGTAATTCTTTTTTTATAAAGAATAATTTTGATATATTATTTATAAGTTAGACAATATTCAATATTCTAATCAATAATATCTGTAGATGAATTTTTGACTTGCAATTTAAATTATTTTTCAAGTCATTTTATAGACAATTTCTATTCAATAGTATTGCTTTTTATTTTTTATTTTTTAAATTGCTTTTAATTCTAAAACATGACGTATTTATTATGTTTATAACAAAAAGTATAAATTAAATAATGTTATATTATTATTTATAACTTATATCACAATTTATTACCCCATCGTATGACCCAGAGAAGCCCAGGTAGGGAGTCCAGGGGGGATACTATTTTTACAAAAAATTTTACCTTGGACCTCCCTTCCAAGGTAAAACTTCAAAAATTGATAGAGGGGATCTGCATTTCAAAGGTGGGACCAAGGTAAAATTTCGGACGTCAGGGAGGGCTGACACCCCATACACCCCCCTTGGGCAAAACTGGTATAACCTGCAATTTTTTCACTGCATGAAATAGTAAACAGATTATTATAACAATGCAGTTTCTAGAATAATAAAGTGATTCGTTCATTCATATAAATTAACTACTATAAAAAAACTTGTGATAGTAGGTTTGATATATAAAAATGATACTTATTTTTATCCATTCATTCATTCATTTTCGGGCCCGCTTTACAGTTAGGGTCGCGGGGTTAAATTTCGAAGGAGTCCACGCCATTGGGCACTTATATATTTATTTTTATTTGTTTTAATTTTAATTTTGATTGATTATATGACTAACCGAATGTAGATTTTAGTAAAACCCCAATTATCAACTATTAGTTAACGTAAAATCTTATAATTATTTTAAAACAAACTGATAACAGATTATAATTTTCAAATGTTAATAAAAGTTCAAACTATTAGATTATTGTCTTTACAATTTTACTCTCAAAAACAGATATATCATTAATGAAACACTAAGAAAATAAATTAAACTAAAGCAAATTTCTTCCAAAAGCTAATTTAAATAAATAATAAATATAATCCTTTATTTATATGCATAAATCACTTAATCGAACTATTGAGCTAACCTTGTATTTAAGTACAATGATGTGAAATAAAAACCGCAAAAATATAGCATAAAATAGATTGGATTGCGATATAAACTAATACTAAATATAATACATTTTATGCTATACTTTGCAGTTTTAATTTCACATTATTGTATATAAATATATAGATTTTATAATTTATCCAAATCGTACTACTGCAATTAAGCCACATAAATCTGGGGATATTTTGTTAAATCTGGGGATATTTTGTTAAATCTGTTTTAATAGATAATCATTTCATTGGTAGTAGCTGCAAACAATTCTATTTTTTGTTAATCTATAAATAAAGTTTTTAATTAAGTTACGTTACAAATAAGCTATCATATTCATGTAATTTATTAAATCATTTAATTTATGATAAATTTTTCTGCATTATAAAAGAATGTGACGATTATTATATAATGTATTTTTTTGTTAAATAACAAAATACAATAACTTATAGTGTTATAAATCTATAATAAAATCTTTAGAACAAAGTTTTAAGGTATTTGAATTATAATAATTTACTAAACAATTGCTGTAAGTACAGTATTAAGATATTTAACCGTTAAATATTTATAGGTATTTCATGAGAAAAGACTATTACCCTAAAAAAATTTATTAAATACATTTATCTAATTTATGTTTTATAAACTATTATCAAATTATATGTTATTTATTCAAAGGTTCATGCTCTTATTAAGCTAATAAAATTTTTTTATGTCTATAACAATTATGAGTCATTTTTTGTCAGCTAAATATTATCAGTTATCTAATATTATTACCAGAAATTTATATGACTGTCATTGCAGTGATAATTTACAAATTTGTGTACATTTATCCGTGCAATATAGGCAGATAACATACAAATCACGTGTTTACAGGGGTTATGCTATTTTGTAAAACAATTATGAAATATTTAATTTTTTTATGCTTTTCATAGTTTTTATTTCCAATTTAATGACATTTATTAAAATTTAATTTATAAAAGTAGTTGGATGCTTATTATTAGAAAATTTTGATTAATGAATGATACAAAAATTATGATGCTCATATTTGGGTCCAATATTAAAAATTTTTTTAACAATAAATGCTTATTAGAATTCTATAATTTATTTTCATAATTTGAGCTCATTTTTGAGTAAAGCATAACATTAATAGCTGGAAAGAAAGCATTAATTAAGTTCTTTGCTGATCGATCTAATTACCACTTCAATCAAACTCAATTAAATTCAATGCTTGTTATAATTTAGATTCTCTGAGATTTCTTTATATAAGTAACAATTCTATAGATATTTTACAATCAGATGCTTTAAAATTCAGAAAAACTAATAATAAAGAAATATTATACATTTTATTAGACTGTAAGCGTTTACTACAAGCACTAGTATAAAACAAAATGCATTCAAAAACCTTAATATACCCTCTCATATATCGAATGTGCAAAACTGTAGTTTAACTCATTTTGAAGAAAAAATTTTCACCCCTTTTCTTAATAAGGAATTGAATGCATTTGATTTTGGTATTTTAGGTGCTCACACAGAAATTGATTGTAATAATTGTAAATCTTATTGGATTATAAAAAATTACAATTATAGAAATAAAATCTATGGCTTAAAATGCTCTAATGGTAAAGATTTTAATGACATCACTAATTACTCACATTGTAATGAAAACGTAATCAATGATAAAAATGAATTATTAATATTTTGTTGTATTTTACAAATTTATAAGCAATAAATAAGTACTATATTTAAAGAACACTATTAAATTTTTTATTTATGCAACATAGCGATAACGGCATAGGTAAAGTATTTATTTATTTATTTATACATAAGCTAAGTGCCACCACTTAATAAACTTAACCTAAGTATTAAATAGTAATTAATCTTTAGTTGTACGTATAGAACGTAATTGGGTAACGTTATATTCTCCAAAATACTACACAATTTATTAAACATTTTAATAATTGCTGTTAAAAATGTTTAAAATGTTTAAAATGTTTTTTGATGGTAAAGTCATATAAAACTTTCTTTCATTTTACACAACATTACATAAATTCAAACATATTTACATCTGATTTACGTTAGTTTCAAGTTCTCTGTCAATCATAACTCAAAGCAAATGCAAAAAAAGTCAATTGTTTTCATTTGATTGAAATGTGTTGAAAACGAAAGATAACTATTTTTCGAAACGCCCACAAAAATACCACAAAAGTGATATCTATAATGTTGTGCAAAAAATATAAGAAATTTTTTTTAAAAATATGTGTAATACTTGACATGTTTTTAGCTGTATATACTGTATAAGTTAACAGGTTTAAAAAGCACTATCTTTTTCGTCGCACGTCTACTATATGTTTATTTTATAGAAATGTTAACCCATCAAAAACAATAAAAATACAAAATTTTATTCATAATTTGAATGATAGCTTTTGAAAAAAATGCTAAAAAATAAAAACTTTTTAGGTATTTAAATTTGTACTAATTTATAAAATAAAGTAAATACTTGACTGTATCTATTTATAGTTTATTGAAATTTTCACAACTTTATTAGGAAATAATAAATTTTGATTACAATTTTAAAATGACAAATACAAATATCAAATTCTTTTTAAGTAAATATTAAATTAAATTTATTTAAATCATTTTAAAATTATTTTAAAATTATATAATAGAATAAAAGTTTAATTATAGGCTTTAAATTTGAATCATTTTTAAGTTTACTTAGATGGCAATGAAATAGGTGAACAGACATAGGGACCAATTATTGGTATTAGTTGAGTACATTTAAGTGGTACAGGCACCCCAGGTATCACCTCTTTACAGCATTGATCATTATTTGGATCGCAATTAACACTTTCAAGAAGACAAGTTATTGGATCATCGTTTGCCTTTATTGCTGCGATTAAAGTAAATTTCATTTATATTTCAAAATATAACCAATAATGTGAAAATATATTTTTAAAAAGAAACTTACTTAATATCCCGAATGACATTAAACATACCAAAACAATTAATACAGTTGAGCGCATTTTAAGTTTATTTATATGTTAAATGTTATAACAATAATATAAATAAGTTGAAAGTTTGTATATTGAATAAGAAAAATTTCTGGTCTATATATACACGATTCAAAATTAGGGTAGAAGTAGAGAATTAACCTTATTATCTATAGAAAATTTTTTATGATTTTGTACATGACTTTTAATTCTAAACATGACGTATTTATTATAATTACTTATTTGTAATTTAGATTAAAAAATATATAATAAATAAATTGCATAATAAATAAATGAATTATAGAATAGAAAGTATTTGGGTTCATAAACATTTTCTATTTAACTAATATTGTTTAAGGATATATTTAAAAATTTTCAAATATAATTATCTATAAATATTTTTAAATAAGCTTATTTATAAAGAATACGATTTTTGTTTAATTTTCCTCTTTACGGATTATAATTTTTATTAATAAAAATGCTATTTTTAATTTAGTTTTATTTCTAAAAGTATAATAG
This sequence comes from Nanhermannia elegantula, assembly GCA_034699485.1. Classification (NCBI taxonomy): domain Eukaryota; kingdom Metazoa; phylum Arthropoda; class Arachnida; order Sarcoptiformes; family Nanhermanniidae; genus Nanhermannia; species Nanhermannia elegantula. Next base: position 9,399 of record JAQGCH010003414.1, read on the forward strand.
TTTATTGTTTTTGTTAAATATTTTTCCTTTTAAAATACGTTAATATGATTAATGTTATATTGTTATTTATAATTTATAGCTTAAAAACATGTTTATCAGCAATTTGATTAAGCTTAATAAAGATCAATTAGATAATCATATATTTCTCAATGGAACACTACGTTTATGGGTTGTAAAAACTTTTATGGTTATTTCCACATTATATGACACAAATATGACATATTGTATATCAAACTTTAAAATTTATTTTAAATTAGCCAAACTTCTTGTTTATAAAAAATAATTTTAATGTATTGCTCTGTATAAAAATGATTCAATATTAACTATTTTAATCAATAATTTATTTAGGTGTCGGGCCAATATTTGATAAGAAAATTAGTATTATTTTTGAGAGCATTTTATAGATAAAAATTTCTATTCAATAAAATTGCATTTTTTATGATTTTGTACATTGCTTTTAATTCTAAAAGTATGACGTATTTATTGTATTTATTATATTTACGACAAAAATTATATACAAAATAAAGTTATTTTATTATTATTCATAACTAAAATCACAACTTATTACTATTGTTATTATTACTTATATTATGAAATTTCTTTCACTGCATAAAATTGCAAACAACTACAGTTTAATAAACCAAGTGTTTGATGATTTTTAAATTTATTGCTTAATAATATTACTTTATTTTAATTGTAATTTAATTTATAACTATTTCGGGTAAATTAGGGTAAATTCGGGTATACCCGAAATATCCTATTCCTGGTGATGATTTATAACATAAAATGTCCAAAAACTTTAATGTATATGTTAATATACAAGTAAAAAATTCTCCCGTATCCTGCATTTAAAACCGATTTCTTTAATATAAAGGAAGTTGCTGTATATTGGTTACCCTAAATTTTTGGAGGAAAGCTGTATATTAATGAATTATCAAATGTTACTTAAATTAAATTACAATTAAAATAAAGTAATATTATTAAGCAATAAATTTAAAAATCATCAAACACTTGGTTTATTAAACTGTAGTTGTTTGCAATTTTATGCAGTGGAACAAATTTCAGGATATAAGTAATAATAACAATAGTAATAAGTTGTGATTTTAGTTATAAATAATAATAAAATAATCTTATTTTGTACATAATTTTTGTCGTAAATATAATAAATACGTCATGTCCTTAGAATTAAAAGTCATGTACAAAATCATAAAAAATTTTCTATAGATAATAAGGTTAATTCTCTACTTCTACCCTAA
>JAQGCH010003415.1:0-10646 GCA_034699485.1 Nanhermannia elegantula
TGATTCATACTTCAAATTATGTATCAATGAATGATTTTTTTTACTATACTTTAGAAATAAAAACAAACTTCGGGTGAAAACACATGAAAGCAGAAGTGATGGACACCTGACGATCAGCTGTTATGTCCACTCAAAGTCTCCCCACATCTCATCGTATTATTAGTGAAACACAAAACTTGATGCCATTGAATGCAAATAATTTGCAAATTATTTGTAAAAATGAAGACAACATTAAATGCAAAGACATTATGAACAGCAATGTTAACGACAATAATATGAATAACACTAATAGCAAAAGTGGTACTAATTGTAGCCTTCATTTGAATAATATGTTTGCTCTGCCATTAAATAGTGAGTATTTGTCTCTTTCTTACAGTTTAACCGCTTTTGAGTCGAGTCTCATATTTGGCTTCATTTCTGACTCAAGTCTAAAAGTGGACTATTTTTTGATTTATGCCAATTATCTGCAAAATTATTAAATTACTGCATATTTTGCCTCTATTTTTATTTTGCATTCATTTTTATTGACTTGAGATTAGATTAAAGTGAATTAAATTGATTGAAATGATGACATAGATGAGTAAACCATTGATTTGTTGTACAGATGTTTCGCCGTTATATCTATTTTCTGAACACAATTTGGTTCGAACCACAGCTAATGCTAATAATAATAGCATAACCACAATGACAGCCACGAGCGCTCACATACACAAGTCGTGTATTAACAGCACTAATAGTAATAATAATTTGAATTCAATACGAGAAGGCAGTACTCCTTCGCCCCTAACGTTATCCGCGATTACAACCAATTTAAATGAAAGCAGCGGTTAGTCTAAAATGTGTGCAAATTATACTTAATTTCTATACTGTTCTTATTTTATTACTAAAGGAAACACATATTCAATATCAAAGCCGTCGCGCACTTCTGATGGACTGATATCAGGACTAAATTTCAACCACAACGACGTCTTAAGAGAAGGCGGTTTTATGAACTATCAGTCATCTCCTGCTGAAAACGCGACCTCAACGCCAAACAGTTTCACGACATCATCACTTGACGGCTATTTGACTGGAGGACAGGGCGGACAAAGTTCTAACCATTCGTTCGATTTACTCGATTCTGATTCGTTCTCAGAAATGCCAAACTCTCTCTCGCCTTCATGTCAGGCGACTTATGATGACAATTCTGGTCATTCGTTCGTTGAGAATAAGAAATCATGCAATGACTCGACTGCTGTCCCAATGAAGAAGAAGCGCAAAAATGGTCCGACAGTACGGCCCGCGTGTCCTGACTGTGGCAAAGAGTTCTCTAATCAAAGCGCACTTTCAAAGCATAAGCTCACGCATAGCGACGAACGAAAGTTTGTTTGCACGCAATGTGCGAAAGCATTTAAACGTCAGGACCATCTCAATGGTCACCTCTTAACGCACAGAAGTAAAAAGCCTTATGAATGTGATGTAGAAGGATGTGAAAAAACCTATTGTGACGCCAGATCTCTGCGTCGACACAAAGAGAATCATCATCCGGGAGGTATTTCTCACCTGTTTCTCAGTACTTCTGACCATTGTTTGCATTGATTTTATTAAAATTATGTATTATTTTAGGCACAAATACAACCCAAAGCACAACAATACCTACAGTTGCAATTATCCCTGGAATTGCACTCAACTTTTCTACAGCCAATGTTGGAATTGCGAACCAATCTATAAATCGCATACAATACGCTCCACCACCTGTTGCCACAAATATTGTTCCCGTTTCTGTGGCAGAACTTCCATCGGCGGCTACACAATTGCAACTTTTGGCGCTTCAAAAACAAGACAATAAATGGGTTTCTCGTGAGTCCTCACAAAAATGGAGTCAACATCCATCTGAAATCGACAAAAGTTCATTACAATTTAATAATGAATTATCGAAAGTAAAACAGGAGCCAAATAACAAAACTCAATCAATGACTGCTTCAAATACGCGTATAACACAAGACTCTCAAGAAAATGCACTTTTACACCAACTTCTAACGCAACAGCAATTCAAAGATAAGCATACTTTATATCAAATTCCGCAACAAATGCAGCATCAGTTGCCTCAACAACATCAGCATCAACAACATCAACATCAACAGCAACAACATCAACAGCAACAGCAACAGCAACAGCAACAACATCAACAGCAACAACAACAACCACAACAGTCATCTTCAACTTTGCCATCTGTTCAGTCACAGCAAGATAACTGGCCGTATACTATGTTCTCCCAAAACAATAACATGAAAGCAGAGCCACAACAAGTTGAATGTTCTCTATGTCAGCGCAAATTCAAGAACGTGCCTGCGCTGAACGGACATATGAGACTACACGGCGGATACCTGAAGAATCAGACGCAGACTTTTAATAGCAATTCGATTACCTCTAAGAAAGAGAATAAAGTGGACAATTCTCAAATGCAGGCCAACGTTAAGGCTATCGTTGATGTGATTAAAGAGAAAATATTCCGAAAACAAGCGGCCGCTAATATGGCCAATAGTCTCAATCGAACTCAACCACAACAGCAACCAATGCCTTCACAACTGTCTTCACAACAACAACAAGTGATACACTCACCGATGGCACCAATGCTATCGCCTGTGACTCCTGTGACACCGACCACGACAGGCAACACTTCAAGTTTTAATTATGATTTTCATAATGAGCACAATAATGAGGTTCAGTTCACTCGCGAAGATCAAGAGTTACTTTATGCCAATGAAATAGTTCTATTGAGAGAACAGTTACAGTTCCGAATGCCTTCACAGCCATCAAATCAGAACAGGTTTCAAGAGAAACAGCACTCTCGCCGTCACAGCGATTCTAGTGATCTAATAGTTAATTGTAATGATACTAATAATACAAAAGTCTCATATCAGTCATCGTCTGACTGTTATTCAACTCAACAGTTCAATGATTTGCTCCGACGACGAACTCAAAGAACATGTTCAGATCCAGGCTCTGAACCTATAATGACAATAAATACTAATTATCATTCACCACAACCACAAATGTATAACCAGTTCTACCATCAGTCGCATTCAGTGCCAACTACTCCTACTTCGTTATATCACTCAAACTCAACACTTCAGCCCCAATCATATCCTCATTCATTGCCATCGACACCGACAGCACCTACAGCTCCGGTTTCATTCACACATTCGCCACAAACCTCACAAAGAGATTCATTACCATCGACACCAACAGATAGTCAACAATTTAACTTTATTCAGGTCTCATCGCCAATAAATAAAAGTTCGGTTCAATCGCAATATTCTACATCTCCAGCAAGTGTTACACAATATTCTCCAAACACTCAATATTCTCCATCACACGCGTCTGTCCCACAGTTTACTTATACAGTACAACCTCCGCCACAAACAACAACTAATGTTTATGAAGAAAGAATGCAATATAATAATCAGGAGTCGACACTGTATGATGCCATCTCTAATTATACAAATGCTGGTTCTGATGGCAATACTATAGCTGAAGAACACTTTAGTTTTGATAATAACTTAACGTCGAATAATAATTATTATGAAACACAAAATGGTTTAATTGCAGACCAAACAAATAACTTACAAATTGGAAGTCAACCAATTGAACAAATGTCTATTAATTCTTTACCTCAACCATCAAAACAACAATTTTTTAATAACTTTTCATCGACTAGTCATGAGTATCCGATCGTCACTCAATCTTCCAGTTATGTGCAGCCGTCTAGTTGTTGGTCTCAGCCCTCACTTACAAATAGTGTTCAAATCAATATGAAAGAAGTCCTACCACTTCCGCCTAATCTCACACCAATGGTCTCCTCAACTATTGTGTCCAATTCTAATAATTGTTATTCAGTAACTTCTTCTACAAATTCATTCATTAATAGTTCCGCTCAATCTATATCTCCATCAATACGTACTCTTCCAATGCCAAGAAGTAGTTCATCGCCACCTAATTTAGTCGTCAATTTAGAGAAAATCGATGAAATGGATGAGGAAACAGATGATGTATTCTTGAGTCCAGTAGGAGTTGCGCCGTCACCGAAACGCACCTCACCTTCTATTCCAGCAGGTGTTGCGTCTCCGAAGAGAACAAAGCATAGACCTGAACCTCTATATATTCCTCCACATGTCAATACATGTGGATATCAGTCTCGATTGCGTTCTCCTCGACTCTGGGATCCGGCCTCTGTCGCAGACACTAAGAACCTGTCTCCACCTCCGTATACACCGCCTCCAATGTTGTCACCGGTTCGAAGCGGTCCCGGACTCTTCTGGCATATAATAAGCGGAAGTATGACTCCTAAGAGCGGAACAATTACTCCAAAGTTTGTTTACGCGCGAAAAAGTTCATCGGAAAAAGAGAAAGAAAAAGAAGAGACCACGAGCTTAATAGTTAACAACACGCCCACCACTGCTTATGAACCTTTTGATTGTGAAATACCAGAAACTGATATTCAGCCTCATGTGAATATAGGGCCCAGTTTTCAGGCGAGAATTCCAGCTTTCAATCAAAATCGTGATGAAGCAAAATATCGCACCGAAAAGGCAGACCTCATATGGGATCCAACTGTTGCTGAATCGCTTACTGATGAAGATGTTGAGTCCTTTTTGGACTTATCCTGTTGTGCATGCGTTCCCGGTTCGGGTCGTAATAAAGAATATGCTTTACATTTGCTTAACTTAAGCAAAGGTGATATTCATGACGCTATAGTGAAACTATTAGAACCACATCCCACTATAGATGAAGGACACCCTTTAGTTGATTATCAATATCCTGGTAACAAAACCACATCAATTAATTTTGTACAATCTTATCATATTTTGTTCTAATAATTGTTTATAATTTAGAAAATGATATTTGGGTTCCCGAAGAGATTGAATCATATCAATGCGCTCTTACTAAATGTGATAAAGACTTCTTTAGTATTGCCAAAGAGGTAATTAGTCGTTAGATTGTCTTAAGTCAAAGTTGGCTTAATTTTTGACTTAATTTTTGACTTAATTTTTTTTTTGAAAGATCGGCACTAAAAGTGTCAAACAATGCATACAATTCTATTACATGTGGAAGAAGGTATGTCCTGATGAATACCGACGTCTGAGAGTGATTCGTCGCAAAAGAGAACAGGAAACCATTTTTTATAATTTACGCTCAAAAGAAGGCGAAGAAAGTAATAATAACAATAATAACGGACAAGTACTCAAATTTGAAAATGACTTTGAAATGGATAACAATAATGAGACGGATATGAATGGACTCGGAAATAGCGGACAATCTTCCGATATGGACGACAACGTGTCGTCACTGATGGACTCCGCAAACCCAAGTCCTGCCACATCTGTTGGATCTATTGCTGCCCCAGTTGACTATCCCTGTAAATTATGCGGTAAAGTGTTTCAAAAGGTGAAGTCAAGGTCTGCTCACATGAAAATTCATGGCAGCGGTTCTGCCAAATATTGACTAATTTTAATAATAATTATTAATAATTCAATATATAATTTATTTAAAAATGTTATAATTATTCCTAATATTGTTGCCATTATTTCATTAGGAATTCTATTTTGAATTGTATGTTAGTTTTATTGACATAACAAAAAGCGCACCTCTTAATGATCTGACGATCAATGCATTCAAATTGACTGGAGTTTCAAAAAACGTGCCACTGATCCTATTGGCGGTGTATATCTTTACGATATATATTAATTATCGTACGCACCCTTTCACGAAAAATAAATTTTAAAAAAAATTTATTTACCTTAGACTCGCATTTTATAAAATGTAGTTTTTTATAATCATTTTCTTCGGGAAGTTTTTTCTTTGCAACCATTCGTATATAAACTGTTAGATTGAATTCTTCGAACAATTTGATGACACACTCGACCAGATCCGGTCGAACCGACACCTGAACCTGACCACTCTCTGGTTACTTCTTTACTTACGGATACTCAGGGTATGGATAATATACTGTAATACAAATATTTTGTGAATCAATATCAAGATATGGTGTAAAAAACTTCAGCCCCTGTATGCCTATTGGATAAGTGGGACGTTTTCGGAACACCAGTCTTCAAGTTTATTCTTGACTTTCATATTATATTAATTATTATTGACTGTTATGCTCTCAGACATAAATGAATTGTTATTCAAATAGAAACTGTTGTAACGCAGCTGTAATTATGATGTAATTGTATTCTATGATATATTAGGCTGTATTATACACGATGATTGACTCCCGGTGTATATTTTGGTTGATTAGGAGTGCCTTCACTATAATAATGCGCAAAAAGATATTTTATTTACATATTTTATCAACTGGTGCTTTATTTCGTTGTGAATAGTTATGAGTCAGTCCCGAGCGGAGAACTAATTACCAGATGTTCTAACACTGTATAACATATTATAATCGGAAACATTGTGTTCTTCTGTTGGATGACTTAATTATCTTAAAATTATTTAACTTCTTGTTCTGATCTCAAACCACAATATATTTGTCTGTTTAGACCCAATTTTATTAATTATTAAATATTGTAGTAATTATTGAATTTAAATTTTTAAAGAATCAATTTAATTGTTTAGAAAGACATCCTCTCTATTAATTATAAATATTTTTCTAAAACTAAAGCTTTATTTTTAGTGGCAATCGATTGTCATATGTATAAAATGCAAGTTATATTATGCGATATTATGTACTTAAATATCAATTGTACAGAGAATTCAATTAAAACGTTCAATGAAGACTCACTTTTTGCTCATTTATAAACTTACAATTGTATTATAGGTTTAGATTTTATTTATTTTATCAATTAATTAAGTTGTCATTTATTTCTAACTTTTGTTCATTTGTATCATAAAAGAGTCGGTCACTTATTCAATAAAATTTTATTCATAGTTCGTTTAATTTATTGATTTATCATTTAATAACTCACTTGTCATTAGTTGGAAACAAATATTCAAAGGTTTTAATATTAGGTATTTCTATATACAGCACAAATATAGGGAAAAAAATTTGAATGTGTGACAAATTAAGAAAAATTTTCGCAAAATACAAATAAATTAATGAAATGAAGACATTGCAGTCAATTTCTGTATTCCTAGAAGACCTGTTATTAAAAGTGTGCCAATCAATGAGAATTTACATAACTATGCCATTCATTACCAGCATATCTTTCTAAAGCACTTCCTTATAAAGCCAACATATTTGTCGAATTCTATATAAAAGAGTTATTATACAGAATACAAAACAAGATAAAACCCAATTATTTGTCTCAATCATGAAATTTATTTTGATGTTTGCATTTTTTTCTTCTATTCAATACAAAAGTATAGCCCTATCAGAAGATATGCAATATTTTAAAAGTTTTAATTCGACGAATTCATTGCCTGAAAACGTTGTTGTTTTACATTTGGACGAAAATATGAATCGTATTCTTTTCGATTTATTCGCTGAAGTCTTCGGCAATAGTCCTGATAATAAAGTGGAAGTTCCGGTTTCACTGGTTGGAGAACTTTATCGAAACTATACAGAGGAACAGTTGGACTCTTTGAAGTCAGAGCTCAAAGGTCTAAACCATAGTTTCGATGGAATTAAACATAAAGTCGATTCACTCGAAGAGCGCTTTATTGTCGCGAAAATTGAATATCAATTGAATCAGGATTTGAGTCAATTCGAAAACAAGTTTATCGAAATCGGAGAAGAATTACTTTCTCTTCAAAAGTTAGTGTTAGAGAAGATTAACAATAATAATACAAACAGTGCTTATAAACCAAATCAAACATATTTGTCGACACGTTTTTCGCCCTTTTTCAACATTTTCGACCGATTGGCGGGACTTTTATTGGGAACAAATACGGGACCAAATTATCAACAAAATGCTGAGCCGTTGAGTCCCAACAGAATAAATCAAGTCATTGGACTTACGAGAGCTTTACAATCGTTGAAAACCGTGCCGACAAATGACAAGTCAAACACTGATTTTGCAAAATTGCAAAATATGTTAACAAGACTTAAACAAATACAAGAGTTAAATAGAGTGGCGAATGAGAGACAGCCCTCTCAAAAGTCAGAAAGTATTAATCCATATCGTTATGAAGCAGTTCTCAATTTAGTAAAACTGGTCGGGACTGCGAGCGGTGCCAATCAGTTGAGAGCTTTGATGAGACTTTTTGGGTCTCAAAACACAATAAATAAAGTGAAAAATACTAATAATTTAAGTCAAGAGAAACTTAAACTATTAATGAAAGCGATTGAAGAACAGGAACTCAAAAGACAGAGAGAGTCAGAGGCTCAGCAACAGAGAGAAATTCTCAATAATATACTCAAAAATCAGAGCAAACAACAGGAACAGATCGATGGTCTCATCAAATTGATTGAATCGCAGAATAAAAAAGGAACGAATGATAATTCTGACAATAATGTTAAAGAAAATACAACCAACAGGTTAGACATTATTTGTTATAAAGTTTTATAAGTCATACAAAAAGTAATTTTCAGTATAGATTCGATTCTAAACATTTCTAACAAATTTCAGACTCAATTAGAAATTAAAACAATTTTTTATTTTCAAAATAACAATTATCTGAGATCTCATTAAATTAAAATGTAATTTAATTAAGTCCTTCGGGTTCTTCTTCGTCATCGAATCAGAAAGAATTGGTCAATAAGTTGAGAGAACAGAGACAACAGTTGAATAACTTATTGAAATCTTTGGGCCAATCAATGAAGTCTCCAAACAATCAAATGGGAGAAGGAATTAGTGGACAAACAAATGATTTGCAAAATACTAAGGAAACGTTCGCTAATTTACTCAAAACTATGGGACCAATGATGGGAGCATTGGCTGAATCGGGACTCATATCTCAGAAACAGAAGCAGTGGTCACAAAAATCACTGTCAGAGTTATTAAAAGCATCGAATAATAGAGAATTTCAGAGCGACTCAAATAAATCTATTATTGAAAATCTTTTAAATGAATTGCAATTAATATTAGATTCTAATTAAGGTTAATTTTGAAATGAATTAATAAAAATATTAAAATTTCAATATTAATCGGGAGTTTATTTCTAATTATAATCTGTATCTCTGTATCTGTTGAGCCCATAGACTTGCCATAGAATGGAGACCGGTATCACTAGATTGAGCATAACCTGAAACTGCCATTTTTGAAAAGCATTTTCCCGAAAAATCCAGTGACTAAGTTCCCGAAGTAAAGGCTACCAATACTTTCAATGGAAAATAGTTTCAATTTGAAATATTTAACAGTCTATAAGTAAAATGTACTTTTTGTATATATTTAGAGCTTAGCCTTTTCGGAGTGACGACGAATATTCCCAATATTGCCGCCGATTCCAAAAATTAATATTCGGCGTAACGAGAATTTTCTTGAAATAAAGGCGAATAAATTTGTCGAAAAATAATATAGAAAAACAAAAATTTAGTATAGAATTGACTGTCAAATCGTCACATTTATTAACTTTGAAGACTTCTTCCTATTGAAGCGTAAAACCCGCCGCTATCAGACCAACTTCGGCCCGATAGTGACCAGAATCGCGGCAGTCCAAGATCAGTGTATTCATACACATCTCTCGGGACTTTTTTTCTAATTGAGTCTATGGTTTGTAACTTAGTCTGAGACACATTCTCTTGAAACGGTGGGATTAATGGCACAGATTGTATGCTAACACTGAACTCTACGCAACTTAAGGTCGCCTATAATGTCCGCACTATTATTCTCTAAATCAAAACTCTGAAGAAGTGGGTCAGGCAAAGGACCCTTAATGGACTCATGTCTTCATAAGCATAATGAAAACCAACTGCGAGGCTCTTTAAACTAAGTCAATACTCACAGCTTTTCCAAAACCAATCTTTTATTAAGAGTTATAATAATAAATAGTAACTGAAGCTCCCGTTGCTACGCAACTGATTTATCTTAAAAATAGGTGATAAAAATATCCCGTTGTATATTATTTTTGAAAACCCAGTATTTAAAAAGCATTGTTATAGCCTTTACAGTGCTTTTGACTTATTTAAAAAATATTATTACAAAAATCTCAATCTTATTGTTGTAAAAAATGTTATTACATTATTGCGGAATCTCAGACACACAGACAGACAGACAGACAGACAGACTCTATATTTTTAATAATATAGATTATTGTTTCTGTTCTTTGATCAGATAGAACAATAGGGTTATTGTGTATAATGTGTTTCACTGCAGTGAAGATTGCTTTCCTGTATAGCAAATACAGGGTGTCTTCTAATTATGTCCTATATTTCATTTGATAATAACTTTTTATTTAGTAAAATTTTAAAACTAAAATTCAGAGACATTTTAGAGGAATAATTGGAAATTTTTTCATTTCATGAAATTTTTGTTCAAATGATTTTTAGCGGGACTGTAGTCTATTATGTTTAAGTGATGTTTAACAATGTCTTAGAGTAAAGTCTCTTTTTGTGTTGGCCTAACCCTGAGATGTGTTAGGCCAACACAAAAAGAGACCTTACATTGTTAAACATCACTTAAACATAATAGACTACAGTCCCGCTAAAAATCATTTCAACAAAATTTCATGAAATAAAAAGTTATTATCAAATCAAATGTGGGACATATTTAAAAGACACCCGT
>JAQGCH010003416.1:0-10643 GCA_034699485.1 Nanhermannia elegantula
CCGACGAGTGCTTCGCGTAGCAAAAGATGACATCATTTTATTCTGTCTGCGATAGTGAAACTCGGTCTTTGCCTTTACGTCGTTTCTGTCTCATAGACTTTTCAAAAATTATGATCAGTTTGTTCTGTCTTTAACAGAATACTTAACACCAATGCATTCAATTCAATTATTCTATTTGTAATGAAGCATAAACTCAAAAACTGAATCCACTCATAAGTTTTCTGCAATGCTTTGCGAATTATTAGTTTAATTGTATTCCCTCTTAAGTAAAACAGAGCCACAAAACTATTGTTTAGAAATACAATTACAGTAGTATATGAATGGGAAATAAATCAATAGATTTCTATAAATATAACTTAACATTTACAATATTGATAGTGTATATATAGAATTACTTTCTCTAAGACATAGACTCACTCATTACTATTAAATGAAGACAAGTGTAAAGCAATGACTGCTCAACTCTTTTGCTGACTTATCTTAAATACAAAGTTGTTTTTTGTTTAAATCTAATCTCATAGGGATTAAGATGTTTTGTAAATCATCTTTTGAAACATTCTCTGTGTTGAAAAGTAAAGCACTCATACGTTTTTGAATTATTCATAACAACCTAAATGCAAGTCTTTTTTCTAATTTATATTTTTGTTAAATGAGTTGAATCACAGATCGATAAATAATAGCATACGATATATTCAACTAATAGAGCATTGCCTTCTTTGAGAACTTATGAAAGTGAATAACGAATGGGAAACCGGACACATGACTACCGAAATGAATTATTTTTCAGAATTATATTATGTTTTATTTAAAATGTTATTTTATTACATGAAATCGTTTTTATTAGATATATATTTCTGACAAAACTATTAAGATATTAAAATTGTTTATCAGAAAAAATACAGTAGAGGTAGAAAATGATTATTACATTCTTGAAATGTACTCGATTAAATAAAGGGTGTTTTACCCCATTGAGTAACTTGTTTATTAGTTAGCATACATCTCACCGGTTTAATGTAAACTTTGTTATTACCAAAACTTTATAATGATCCCCAAGTTATCTCAACTTAAAGAGTATAATACATTATGACTCATACACATCGTACGTAAGTAGTTTTGTGGTGATTTCAGACCACCTCTTCCTCCCTTTTAGCTTACACACAATATAATCTCTATGTACGCATTTTTAAAATTTGGTTCACCCCTGACGTACTATGTGTATAGGCCCTTATAACAATCGAAAATCGTTGATTTTCATTTCATTTTACATATATCTCTCAATTCGATCGATTCGGGTTAATTCGATTTAATGTTCATAAAATTTCTTTTCAATCTTTTTAAAATCGTTGAATTCCTGTGAAACACCCTGTATTAAAAAATATTGAACTGTACTATTTTTATGGATAATTTCAATTTAAAATATATTTTTTGACGAATCAAATTTTGAGACTCGATTTTTATCTTATCTTTATTTGAAATGAATCTAAAATATTCTTAAAATTAGACTTAAATTCTTTATTATATATATTTATTCATTAAATCAAGTTTTCGAGTATTAGATAAACAAACAAAAGCTTAGGGAAAGCCAATTACAGAACTTAGTTTTGTTCATTTCTACTATTTATAACTTATTCCTATCGCGTCTTCTTTTAAATCGTTAAATATTTAGAATTATTTTATTCAGAAAATAGAATAAAATTATAAATTCCAAAAATGATTATTGAAAACCTTTCATTACTTTTAGAATAATTTATTGTAAGCTTAATGTAAATAAATTATTGAGAGTTTGAGAAACAATAAATTTTACAAATATTTGTGAGAAGCGGAAACCCAACTAATGGTAGCTCTCTTTCTCTCTACAGCACTATTATCTTCATCTTTGTTCTGCTTTTTCATTTAGTGTATATTTAAAATATGTAGAGTTTATAATTTTTTGCTGTTGTATTCTATAAGATGGGAAGGAAGTCAGTTCACTATTTTACAGGAAACTGCTTCATGCTATTGCACTGACGATGTTATGGCAATGCTATGACAAATACTGTTATTGACAGGTGAGCTTCAATTCGCTCATTTGTTATCTGCATTGCACGATACAAAACTAAATTATCATATCAGTCGTATTATTCATCAATTTTTAAATCTGATTAAATAACTACTTATTCTACTGTTTGAATAAAGTGTTTTTGTAAATTGACTAAAATATTGTTTGATTCATTGATATTTTTGGAACATATCATTTAACTCACATAATAATAACTCAATGCTATCTTATATGACACCAACTTTGGTAAACCTGTTTGCCGGCCATAATTAACTGATGGCAGAATACCCTCATTTCTAAAAAAATTTTTACATCTAAACAGTTTTAAAAAAATATAATTAAGAATAAAATAAACTCAATTAAAAGTCAAAGTATTTCACATTTAAGTTGAAACTACTATTTATTAAATACTAATAAGTCCCAAATTAGCGAACATTTGACTAATACATTGAAATGATTGAAACGCACCTAAAGTTTTGCTATGAAAGTAAAGTAAAATGAGTATTGAAATGATTACTTTCTATTATTTAAATCTATTTTAATTTACACATTAAAACTCATTTTGAATTTAATTATATGGACAGAGCAAGCGAGTCATTCATATGTCATTTGTGGTCTATTACTAAAAATCAAATATCAAGTCCCGAATACATATTTTTATTTGAAAAAATTTCAAACCCTAACACAGAATAACCATTCCTTGATGTGTAGACGCAATGCTAAAACTTATTGAATTGATTAATAATTTCTAAGTTATTTCAATTTCGTTTAAACAAAAGAATATTGAATGTTAATAAGAATATTAAATAACTTTAGTGTTTTCAATGCAAAATGGGGTCGTATATGCTTATCAGGGTATTAAAGCAGGGTTTATGTCATTTGAAGTTATGTGCGATTAAATTATACGAGTTTTATATGTGAAGTAAAGAGATGACAACGTGTAGCTATATCTTAATCACTTTAAGCGTACTTTTCTATCAATAATCGCAAAAAAGTAAAGTTTAGTATTTATTTAGAGTTAAATTCGATTTTTTATTCATGAAAGTCTATGACTAAATGTGAGATAAACGGTTACTTTTTAGTTAAGACGTAACTACAGGATCGTTAGTATTTTCCATTTAATTACATGAATATCTGTCACTTATTTTTGATTTATATAAAAACAGCCCCTATTTAATGCTTACCCAAAAAATGGATAATTAACAAAATTTGCTTACTTTGTATCGTCAATAAGGGATGTCGAGGAAAATGATTTACGCTCAAAAAATAAGAACTACTATAAGGCGTTTCAATTGAATTAATGCAAAGTTTTTGTATTGGAATTTTTTAATCATTTGTTTTATAGCATAATTCAAACAGTTGGAGAGTTTTCGTGACCGCTTTAGTGATATATTAATGTTATTTTATATATGAGGTCATTCTTAATGGAATTTTATATGGTTTCCAAAATATGTTTAATTCATTTTGTTCTCTTTGCACATCTGTTTCTTCATTATCTTTATGTTAGGATAGCTTTTGGTCACTTGTCTTATGTCACAACTTAAGTTATATTGAACCCAAACCATTGATAGTTTACTAAATAGAGTGCGAATCTTTCGGTAAGTTAACAAAAACAGTCTCCAAAAAGGAAACTTAATCGATATGAATATATGTTCTTTCATATCATCCCTTAAATAGAGTTATAACTCAATAAAGTTAATAACTTTGATGATTGAATGACTCGTGAGAAATAAGTAATAAAAATATTTAAAACTCATTTAATATAATTATTAACTAAATGTTAAATATATACTTATGTTTAACTTTCCATAAAGTAAACTATTGAAAGATTCAAAATTCCTCAAAATGGTTGTGTTAATGGATATATGAAAGGTTTCAATTGATAATTAATGATACTTTTGATTCAATCAAAATATTTTCGTTAAAATATGCAAATTGTTTAACAATTTAAGATTAGATACCGGTATTATGTAATAAGAAGTTATCGCACATTAGAATAAAGTTAAATGAAATCGTGTTTTAAATTTCATAATTTAAATCTACTTTTGATAGAGAACTTTTAAAAAAGAAATTAATGACTACCTTTTCTGGCTATTCATTTATGGTGTTTCTTAAAGTAAATTATAAATTTTATTTCCGATTAAAAGTAAATCTGATTAAAAGATTATCTAAGATTTAAGTCTTGATAAAAACAAATAATATATTTATGTTTATGTTTACCTAAATTCTAAATTTTCTTAATATTTTGGATCGTTTACTGATCTCATAAACTAAATAACTTTATAATTTATTGAAGAAATACTTATTGTTTCTCAATTCAGAATCTATTACTCTATTCAATATTATATAGATATTAACCGTTGTTTTTTATAATGGTTTCGATCTTCTCTTTAAACTTTTTTCTATTCATATATTATTACTATTCATACATAATTAGATTTGACTGAGTAAAAAATAAAGCTTTTTATGTTAGTATAAAATGAAAATCTTTGTTCAAAATTTTAAAGAAGATTAGCAAATAAAGTGCTAAAGTCCTGAAATTAGAATAACTGTCTCAAAAAATTAATGTTTTTTGTCCTAAGAGACAGTTTAAGTTGCATTAAAGTGATTCGGTGTCTCATTTTGTTCATCGAATTTTTGGTCAATTTAAACAATAAAATAGCTCTTAATTCAGAGCCAAAAATAATACTAACTGTGAATAATAGCATTTTCTTTTCACAAGAGTTAGGATTTAAAACTTTTAACTCAATTAGATTTAAAGTATAATTTATATTCTTTTAGTGCTAAATGATAATATATACGGTATGTTACATCTGTTGCTAAGAGTTTCTCAATATACCAAAGCCAAAAGTACCACACTTTGGTCTTAAGCACAATTACATTTAGATTCACTTAATTTCAATTCTTAGAATCACAAATTTTTAGTTTTTTTACAACTATTTTACACTCTTTGGAGTCAGTTTTTCAAATTATGATTGATTTAACACTTTCACCTTCAGCTTGCATTAAAAATGGCTGATCTATGAGTTCAGGAGATATAACTATTTAAATGTAATTATTTTTAATCCATTTTCTGATTTGTTTTATGGCTGATTAGTAGTCTTTAATTCAAATAAACCTTTAACTTAAAATTTTTGAGCAGCAGATTAGCATTTATAACATAGAAGGTCTGTATTTTAAATTCATGAGTTTTTTGAATGGGATTATTTGTTGTAATTATTAAGACGTAGAAACGCATTAAATATTCAATTGAAAAATTGTTATGCACTGAAAATGCCAACACTTTATTACTTTTTTGGAAACTATTGTTTCTACATATGAAAGGAGATAAGAAATAAGTTATGTTTTCGTTACATTTAGGCAAATGTCTCGTGTGTAAGAGTAGTCAAAACAGTTTTACTGCTTTGGATATTCTTTATTGGTCTACAAAAACATAAAAACTTTAATGAAATGTAATTAACATAAAATAGAGTTATACATAAAGGACAGCATAACATCTGAAATGAAGCGAAATTAAATCTGAATATTTAGTGAATGAAGTCATAAATTGTTGATTAAATGTTTAATTTAATAGTATTATAGAATATTAAGCAAAACAATGATTCAAAAAAGTTGAAGATTTATCAATTAGTTTATAACTAATAAATTCAACACTTCAAGGATTGACATAATATGAAGGATATGTGAAATCATAGAAATCTTAAAACTCGTATTCACTTCACTTCCTATTTATTTTTGTGAATGATTTAATGCAAAACACAGTAATAATTCATTCCTAAATGGAATGACTGGAAAGTAAATTTGTTAAAAATAAAGGAAATTTTTGAGTCATTTATGGCACAAAATTTATGAGCATTAGTGTAAGACTCTTTACATTCTATGTAAACTGTTTAAAGTAATCATTTTTTTATTCGCCACTCCATATAATGCTTATCCCAATGCCTATCGTCTCAATGAATGAAGGATTAGCCCCAAAGCAATTAAAAATAAACAAATGATTAATTATATATAATTTAGTCTTCAACGTGAAACTGCTGTATCACTTCATTTCAAGCGAATAAATAACTTGTTTTGTGTTAATAATCATTTAGTTTGCGAAAGTCTGATATAGCAATGATGTCATTATTTGTGCAAATCTTATAAAAAGGATGAGAGTATCGACAGTATGGATAGTATGGATAGTATACTGATCGTAAAAGGGATCAACTTTACTACGGATGACGTTAAGACACTAAAATTCTCTAACTCTAGATATTGTAACTGCATTTATGGCAGAGAATCCCACCCATCAAATACATTAACTATAAACTGGCTCATTATTATCATTTGCCTGTAATATAACTTTCTTACTGCTTATATCTTCTGAAGGCAGACGCTGAACAGCCTTTAATAAAAACTAATTCTATGACTCAGTCTTTGATATGAAATAATCAAATTTTGTTCACATTTAACAAAATTTATCTCGTTATCCATTAATTCGTTTATTTCTAGTTATCTTTCTTTAAAATCTTTTGGTTTTGATCCAAATATTATTTTAAGAAATTTCAAACTTTATTTTGTTGATTCACTAACTGTATTAGAGATGAGCAAAAAATTGGGGTTTTTTCCAATTAACTAATTTTCCGCTATATTTAGATTAACTCGAGTTAAATATGATTCACACGCTTTCATCACAAATTCAATTATTCGCTCAATTATACGATTAAGCATTGAATTTCAACTCAAAATTTAATTTTTAAGCAATACAAGAGTTATCCTAAATATTTAGCTTCATTATCGATAGGAAGCATTTGCATGTACAGCCATTTATTAAAAACTATTTGGAAATTCGGCTCAATTCCAATGGTTGTAATGATGCACAAAAATTTAGTTTAAAAAATGAAACAGTAATTGGTTTTGTGTCGTGTCAAGAGACTTAAGTTCGAGTTTTGTTAGGGTTTGTATTGCATAATAACCTCTATGAAAGTGACAATCATTGCCCTATTCTTCCAACCCTTCAAACAAGTAGAGCTAGTTTTTGAAAAGTGAAAAGATGTCTCATAACTAGGTTTGTATTATTAGCACAATGTTTGAAAAGCTCTCGAATTTGAACTTTTTTTGTTAACTCATTTTTAAAACCTTTTCTAAATTGCAATCAATAACTTTGAGATACAAACAATCGCCTAAATTATAATAATTAAAAGTTTGCACTCATTTATCTGATCTGTTTGACTCATTTCTTTGTTAGCTTTCTATTCATTTAACAAAAGTTTGGAGACTTTAACATTTATTAATTTCAATGAATTGTTGTTATTTTCAATAAATGTTTATATCTTGAAATATTTTCTACGTTACGTATACTCTACACTCCTTTTAATGCTTTTAAAGTGACTTAATATCAATGGCATTCAAAACAAGGCCATTCATACAAAGCTATTGATTCTGTTTTTTATAATTTATTTAATGGATTAAATTTGACGCTTAATTGCTTAGAATTTTTTTTCATTATTTAAATAAATTGCATTCAGACATGAGTTCTCAATGATAGCACTCTTTGGCACAGCATTTTTCCGCATAAAATAGACTTTATTTGGCGCAGACATGAAATAATATAAAAATTGTTTTCAAAACGACTATAGCTGACTCATATCACTCATATATACTTTTTTGGCATTTACTAATTCATAAATTGCTATTTTGACGCTAAAATTTGAATTTTTAATACATTCAATGCTTGTTTTTGTTTCAATCATTATAACAGTCATTTAATAGCAGGAAATTTCATAATTTTAAATTCTTCTGTAATTTAATCACTTTTTGATTCTCATAGCAGTTAAACCTTAAAAATCTATAATTACTTTTGAGATGAAATTAAATAATTATTAACTAAAGGACTGCTTCGCAAATCTTTTAATTATATATTAATTATATCCTAAACAAAACTTAAACGTAAGCCGTATTTCTAGTTTGAAGTTTCCTTGACTTCATAAATAATACGTTATTTAAATTCTTTCATTTATATAATCAGGAAAAGAGTCGGTTCGCATAACTTTTGAATCAACGAATTTAACTTATAGTAAAACACAATAAAAACTCTTTTTCATAGATAATAAATTATATTTCATTCGATATTTTTTCAATTATAAGGTTCACTGAGATATAGAATTACAAAGTAATAGAAGAAAATGATTGAAAATAGGCTTTTATGTGCTTGAGATATAATTCTTAATATATTTTTAATACATCTATTAATTATAGTTTGAATAGCAGTGTGTAATACATTATCGTTTAATTATAGACATTTTCACATAAACACTCCAATGCTTTATGCCTTATGTTTATTCATTTTTGAGATCATATCATATTATTAAGAAGTCTGACATTAACTGATAAAAAACAGCTAATAATTAAACTTATAATGTATTTGTATTTATTTGAACTCAAATTTTTATCGAATATATAATTAAGAATTGATTATTGATTAGCACTTTCTCGGGTCACACAATACATAACATTTATGACTGAAATGTAGTTAATGAGGAATTATGGTACAGATACTGCTGTATTAGTTCTGTTATTCATTTCCCTTTACTGTACTATAGCTTAGTATAATAGTAGTGATGCTGCAGCAGAACTGTATACAGTTTGTTGACTCTAAGAATTTTTTTACTGTTTGCATATTGAAAATTATTTCAAATATTTGCATACAGTTTGCATAGACTTCTAATAAAGTTATGACTATTTCTTGTTCAACGTGAAAATAGTGCTCTATTTCTGTTATTATAATTGTATTTGAGTTGAAGCAAAATATAATAACAATATAAAAGGCAAACTAATAATATCATTGATTTAATGATCCAAAAAGGAATAGCAAGCAGTGCTTGCATTTAATGTCATGCATTTCGCATTCTAGCTATTAAACTCTTGTCGAACTTAACAGAGCATTATCTTAACCATTAAATTGACATTTGATACCTCTTTCTGTTCTGTTCAAAGTTCTATTACTATACGCATAACTCCTCTCTATGGTTCTAAATCTTTTATTACTAAAAAAATGTTTTATTTAATAAATATGACGAACTATTCAAGAGTTGATATGATAATTATTGCATAAATACAGTAGAATTGCATTAATGAACTGTTTCGGCTTTTGTAGAAATGTTTGTTTGTATTCATATCTCCAAAAAATGCAAATAGTTGTCACTCTTTGTATAAAATGCTTTATTTAAGTAAATGAATAAAATATCTAATAAGTTGACAGCAAGTCATCTAAAGTTCTGATTATAGTTATCTAAATATTAATAAATTTAAATTAATCAGAATATTAAGTCTGGTTTAATAGCGTCTTAACTAAACAAATCCAATACGAGTTCATTTCTTTTAGTTTTCACAATTTTAATACGAATTAAATTATATAAAAAAATACATCTTATTTTAATAATGAACGATCAACTTATTAATTATGATTTTTAAAATTTTTTTATCTCACATCAAATTTAGAAATAAAAAGTTTATAAACAGTTGCCTTCTATTCAATGAAATGCCAAACTATGGCGATTCAAGTTTTTTATTCATAAAAAACATTTTACATAATACATAATTTTTAAATACATAGAGAGCAATGTCAGCATAATATACCAAATGCAGTAATAATATTATTACTAAGTTTAGTAACATGTTGTTAAATAAGTATTTAAAGGTATAGTCAACTCATTTTACTGTCAATTAAAAGTGAAAATATAAAAAGTCAAACTGATTGGCATTATTTGAGATGGTGTTCAGCATTTTTTGCCTTTTCTTTACGTTTTAATACCTGAGGGCAAAGACTTAGTTTTCTAACGAGTAAAAGAAAGCGATAGTTATTTATAGCTGGGATCGGATACTTACAAAAGAAAATGATGTATGAAAGGAATCCTATTATTTTTGCTGAACTGGCTTTTAGTTGAATGTGGTTTTTAATGATAGTTATTTGTGCGTAAATTTTCTGTACATTATTTTAAATTGAGTTTACAGGTAATTGTATTTACTTTGATATCCAAATTAGGATAACTATTGAGCTTTTGACTGTTAACAGCCCTTTCCCTCGTCTGTTCAGTAGTAGGCGCATAAAAATTTGTATTTCACAACATTTCTTTCTCACATCAATAGATACTGAATTGAGATCAATATGAGATTTAATTATTTGACACAATTTACGAATGCTTTGAAATCAGTTTTTTCCCTAAACTACAGAATTCATAGATAACTATATTTGTGTTCCCTAATGAAAACAGCGTGAGATCTCAAATAGCAATTTCAAGTTTTTCTTATTTACAAACAAGTTGTAAAAGTTTAAAAGTTATTAATCAATTGCTTCAATACAATTGAGTGCAAATGGATTTAAATGAGAAACGATTAGAATCTAAAAAATAAAATCTAAATATGTGAACCCAAACACAATTTATGGACTTTGTTTAAATTGAAAAATATTTTTCTATTAATACTGTGTTTCCATTATTTTAAATTGTGATGAATACTGAATATTCAGGTATTATTTTTTGATTCAGAGCACACTTTATATGCAAATAAATAAATGTTTAAAATAAATTTTTCTATTAGTGTAAACTTCAGTAATAGTAATGGGGCT
>JAQGCH010003417.1:0-10642 GCA_034699485.1 Nanhermannia elegantula
CAAAATAGTATTGAAGACCACAAAACATCATAAGACAGACATTTAAGTCAGTACTTTATTAACAATCAAAATAAAAGGAAAAAATAAATTGTAATAAAAATTAAACAGAATTTGAATTAAAAGTAATAATTAATCTTTAGATTTGATCGTAAACTATATAAAAATGAGTGAAATAGTGGTATCAGTGAAGACATACATGAAAATAGTGATGCATTCTCTGAAATACCCTCATTCGACAGTCAATGGCATTATTCTCACCGAAAAGAAGAAGAAGAGTTCGGGTATTAATGTGATTGAGTTCATAGACTGCGTCCCACTCTTTCATTCGGGACACGGATTGTCGCCCATGACTGAGACCGCTCTCATTCAGGTCTAACACCTCTAACAGCTCTTTAATGCTATTTATTATTTAATGTTTGTCTCCATTTATATTTATGTTTTAATTTAATTAATAATTACTTTTAATTAATAATACCTTTGACTAAAACTTCACTTTTAGTTAATATTAAATGCTTTTTAATTTTGTTTAATAATTATTATTAACTAAATATTTAATTGAAAGCAATTTTTGTTTAATTATTATAATCGATAATAAGTAAACACTTTTTAAGCTAATTATTGATAATTAATATTCAATAGCTTTAAAAATAATATTTTTGTTTTATTTGATTTGCAAATAGATATCGAATTATTATAAGAACAGTTCCCTATCTATTGGTGGTTACTATCAGGCGAACAAACACTTTCTCGACTCAACGCCTAATATATTCGCCCAAAGAATTGGTGAAAAGTTATGGGAAAATAATAGCGATTCAGTACTAGTAATGGTTAATAATTTTGGTTTAGCGACAGCTCTGGACGACGAGAACGATATCGACTCTGCTTTCAGTCTGTATCAGTATAACGACGGAAAGTGGAAATTAAAGACTGGCGGACACCGTATCGATCGGCCCGCAGTTGCCTTCAGTGCTGTTCAGGAATTGATTAATAAAAATCAGTATCACCTGAATCTCATTGATTTCGATAACCATTTGGATGACATCAAAACTGACTGGAATAATAAGGCTATTAATGATATTATCGATGATTGGGTCAGAATTAGTGTCGATTAAAGTTTAAGGTTAACAAAGATTGCGATTTAATACGTTTTTTTAACTTTTTTTGAATTAATATATATTTATTATAAACTGATTTCAATAAATTTTTAGTTAACTATTGAATAATTCTAACATTTATTACGTATTTATTTTGTTGTATTTGTTCAATGAGTTTATTATTGATATTTTCATAGACTTTAATACAATATTCATATCATTTATTTATTATTTTAAATAATAAGTTCAACAAATATGAGATATTATTTTTCACACGCTTTTGATATTATCTGATAATTATCATAGTTTGCAAAGATTTCACACTAATTGATGAACCAATTCATTCATACTGTTAGTTAGAATTGAAATTTTTATATGTATTTTAAATGAAATGACAATTATAAATAAAATTAATTGTCTTATTAAAAGTTGAATGTAATAAATCTGTTAAAAACTAATATAACTCCGGAATAAAAGAACAATAAAATATTTTTAATTAAATTTCCTCTGAATAACAATTCAATAAAGTTTTCGTTTGCATTCAATTTAAAAACAGATCGAAAAGTAAAAGTCGGTTAAAAGTTGTAAAGATATAAAACTAAATTCCATTTCACTGAGTTATTAAATAAAAAAATTGATGTTTCATATAATTACTGATCGCGACCTAAAAACCTTATATTTATATAATAAAAGTTTAAATAATTCCTAATAATAACACATTAACTTCTGTATTGTTAGAGAGTGTTATTTATATATTAATCAAAATTGATTATTGTTTTACTTTCATCAAAGAAGTGTCTTATTTGAGTCAATTGATTGCATTCAAAGAATTCATAAGTTTTTCATTAACTATAAGTAAGTAAAAAATCATTTTTTATTTAAATACTCACTATATTGAGTTTTGTAGACAAATAAAAGTTTCCGAGTTTTAGGGACTTAAAGGTTTTCTCAGATGATATTTTAATAATATGGTGAATACTCTATAATAATGAAAAGTTCAATTAATACAGTAATAATATCAGTAACTTTAGTAATTAGTATTAATAAATATTTATTGGTTACAAAATTTTGAATAATTTAAATTATTGACAAGGATTTAATTGTTTATAATAAAATCTTAATTATATCTAAAGTTAAATATAAACATATTTTTCATTCCAAAAAGTTATTCTTTTTTATTTAACTGATGAATTAGCTTTAGAGATGAAAATTGAAGTTTTTTGGGACTTTATACTAACGCTTTTCAAACTGTGGGCCAATGTCCCACTTTGGGTCATGAAATAAAAATAATTAACATTAGCTTCTATGTAAGGAAGTCGCTGTTATTTAATTTTATATTGAAATTTGTCAAAGGGGTACACATGAAAAAATAGTTTGAAAATCCATGCTTTAAACGTTAAGCATACCCTTTGCCCATAAGATTAAAATGATGTATTAGCATGAAAAAACAACTCTATTAAAAAGAACTAATTTGTTGATTTAAAAAATTTTCTATAACAAAAATGAATAGCCATGAAGTAGTATTTGTCAATAATTCGGTGATTAATCTATTAGTTATTTACGTCTAGCTTTTGATAACTTTATGATTAATTATTTTGACCTTTATCTTTAAACATCTCTCAACATCATTTTTATAATTCAATGACATCTGACAATGTTCACGTTTTCAACAATAATATTAATATTTTGGATAAATTTATCATTTATTAGATTTATGACAAAAAACTTTCTTAAGAACTTGAGCACAAAATATTCTCAATTATTTGATCTGAAATTCTAAATAAATGTTCAATTTCTTTATTCCATACTATGAGAGGATTCCATCAGGTATTTTATAGTTTTAAAAAGTTGTATTCCTAACCTACTATTATGTAATGCAAATCTAATGAAGTGACTTCAAAAAAGTTAATTATAAACTGAGA
The DNA here is from genome assembly GCA_034699485.1 of Nanhermannia elegantula. Taxonomy (NCBI): domain Eukaryota; kingdom Metazoa; phylum Arthropoda; class Arachnida; order Sarcoptiformes; family Nanhermanniidae; genus Nanhermannia; species Nanhermannia elegantula. The sequence continues at coordinate 3,017 of JAQGCH010003417.1, forward strand.
ACTTTTTTATTCTTTTTTATTAGCAATCATTATGATTATAATAATGATTGATTGCTAGTATTTGAATGAAATCAGACTCTTTTAATAATTCTAACTTAACTTGAGTTCAGGAACTTTATGTTTGATAATTATAAACTTTTATTTAAATCAAATCATAGAATTCTTCGTAAAATAATTACAAAATATTATTTTTATATTTATAAACATTCATTTCAGAAAATAAAATCATTGATTCGTAATTCTTTTCCATAACATCGATAAATAATCAAAACAATGATTACAAATATTGAAAACTCTTTAAATTAATGTTTGCACAGAATGTTATTACTGATATTAATGTTACTAAAGTACTGTACTGTATGGCAGTATTATATGCTTGTATTCTAACGAGTAAGTGGAACAAAATATCAACGAGTGGGGAGTGATGGGAGTGATGCTGCACGAGTGCAATATTAATGAATATTCTCATAAAATCAAGGGGTCGACCAAAAACTCGTCTGATTTATAACGAATTTTCATTATAACATCTTTTTCACGGATGAATTTTTAATAAATTTTTAAAAAATGAAATATTAATTATTTTTTACAACTTTACTATTATGGGTTCCTCAAAGCATTTTATAAATTGCAGTGTCTCTAAAAGATTTACATCTATTTCAGCTATAATTAAACTTATTTCCAATATTTTAATTTGATTAAAACAACCGCAAAAATGAAGCTTTAGTCAAATCCTATCTAATATGGATTCTTTATTTTGAAAATTTTTTGGTAGGAGGCATGCCCTTCCCTTTTTCGCTTTTATTCTTATATGAGCTCAGTTTTAAGTGAAACTAAATTACAATTTATAGATAACTTATAGGGAATCTATATTATTAAAAATATTTTAGTCTAAGTAATTGTTAGTCTCATAACTAAACTAACAGATTCTGACTATTGTAACATATTTGTAATGATTCCAATAAGTTCTTGGCTTTAATAAATTAATAAACGTGCGACTCCAATACAATTGGTCTTAAATACCTTGAAATCTACCCAAGAATTTAATTTAAAATTACTAAATACAATTAGCAATTCAATCACATTAAATATTTGACATAAATATTATGCTAGAGATGCCAGTATATCATTATGTTTTGAATGTGATTCTGTACAATTAGTTATTACATAGCATTCAAAGACAAAATTTAAAACAATATCATTGAAAAATAGAGACGAAAACAATATATTAGAAATTCACGATTGAGTTATTAAAAATAAATTTAAGGTTAAATAAAAACATTTTGTTATTGTGCATAAATATAGGAATAATTGAATATTTCCCAGTTATACTATTGAGTCGCTATTGAGACCATTTTTATCAATTTTAAAAGCGACAAAATGAACATTTAATCATAGAATCAGATAATAAGAAGGCAATGATTAAAATATTAATCATTGTTATTGTATATACAAAACTAGAGATTAAATAGAAAGATGAGCCTTAGGCTAAATCTGTCTCAATGTACTTCAAGGTGAACCTGTGGTAAAAACCAAAATAATAATTTTGAAATTGGAAATTCTCTATTAGATTAAACTTATTTCGCAATACTTAATGCGTTCTCATATTGTAAATAATTAAAGGCAAAAGAACTTATATATTAAATCTTTTAAACATTAAAACGGATGCCATATAAGTAAACAGTAAACTCTTTATAATTGTTAATAACTTAGTAAATGTTAAATAAGGGTCAACCACCTGATGGTACAATCAAAATCATAAAGATTGATGGCTCAGCCGAGAGGTTGTTAACAGTATTTGTTAACAATTTTAGTAATGAATGCATCTTTTAGCGTATCCGTAGATATAATGAATTTTAATAACATGTTTTATACTTTGAAAAATGGCATTTGAATAGCATCTCGTGTCCCATTAATACCAAAACTAATTAAATAACTGAATATATTATTTAAACTTATTGAAAATTTTTGGTAAAACCTATTAAATTCAGTACTTTCAACATTTTATGCATTCTCAATAAATATAAAATAGTTTTTGCTTTTTTTTAAATATTCACTTTCAGCTCAAACTAAGCTTTTATAATAAAAGCGAAAGCAAAAGAAAGCCGAATGCAAATTAGAGTTGAGTCACAACTTTTAAAATATATTTCGAATAACCTATTCATAAATACTCTATAAAAATCAATATTTTATTCATTCAAATATATGGAATCAACAAATTTTAGGACAACCACCTGTTTCGGTCATAACAAGTAAGATATTTCGGGAGACTTTCCTTCTCTATTAACTATCAAACGTATTTAGTAGTCATTAATAAATTAATGGTATTCACTGTTGAATATTTTAAATATTAATTTGAAGGAAAAAAAGGCCAACCCCTTCTTCTTTAAGAAAGTTGGAACTTTGTTTTCTTAATCCTAAAAAGAAAATATATGACACTCACAAGTGAGTAATAAAATTAAGAGAGAATGTTTTTGGTCACATTGATTTTCATGCTTTTTCCAAAATTATATGGTATATTGTACAGTACAACTGGATCAATAAATAATAATTCAACTTTTCTAGGTTTTAGTTTAAATTCTAATACAATTTAGAATTAATAGAATCAATAAAATAATTTTATCGCGATTTTTAAAAATTTCGCTAAAAACAATGTTTTTGATCCCCTTTCCCTCGAAACTGAAATAAGAATATATAAATATGTAAATAGTAAGAGAACAAGATTATTAAAAAGTTAGTAAATTCTCAGACTTTTGGGATAGCTTTGCTATATTCCCTTCAATAACAAGGATAAATTATTATAGTTAGTTAAAAATATATTGTTTGTATATTTGAGGGATAATATGAAAAGGCAGAAGCATTTAATATTGAATTATCCCACACAAGATCCCACATATCAATAAATTTAAGTTTTGAACTCAAAAATCATTGGTTTTTCCAAAGTTTTGTTTTAAAACGGAGTACAATAATAAGTTAAATGTCATATAAATAGATTCAAGATATGAATTCAAATCATTGGGTTTTCCACATTTCTTTATAATTATTTTATTCATTATTTTATTCATTATTTTGTTAATATGAGTAAAATTCTGATTCAAAATGATAATAAAGTTATAAATTTGGTAAAACCCAAAAAATTGAATTCAAAATTTATTTATTGATATGCAATATAACACATTATTAAATTCTATGTTAAATGACAGTATCTTTTTCTACCGGTATATTATCTGTCATTTTACAATACAAGCAAAGTACAGGTACAAAATTGTATGAGTTAGTTGTTATGACTTAAGCCAATTCCAAGCTATTGTCAACAGATTCCATTCTATTCTAAATCGAAATGACTTAAGAGACGAGCAGAGTGTATGAGAATAACGCGAATCCTATGTATGTGAGAACATTCTATTGAAAAATTTAAACTGAATTCACATAAATATTGAGGGAGTGCTCATTCAAAGGGAATTTTATTTCGTAAAATACTTCTAACAAATGGTTTTTGACATAATCGTTATTTTTAAGATTATGTTCACGTGATTTCACTCACGCGATTTCATTATTTCACGTGATTTTTCAATTTTATAATTACATAAATTTCGTTTTGATTTTAAGAATAATTCTGATTGACTGTGAGTTGCATCTAAAAACCCGTTATATCAGTATTTAATGCAGTATAAACATGTCTCAGAATGTAATGTAATGAATAGAATGTAAAAATTGAATCACATATAAAAATAGAAGCAATTGAAAGCGATTTTGATTGTATTATTGAATTAAGCTTAAGACTTAACAACTTGACCAGTTTTTGAATCATAATTCCCTTTCATTATATGACAGCGGGCGCGGGCGTTAGAAATTTTCAAGACTCTTCTTATGTGCATTCAATTTTAGCATATCTTTGACGATAATCTCTTTTTAAATAAATTTTTTCATTTTTGTTACTTATAAATAGAAAGAAAAATATCATTTCTTTTTATTGAAAGTGTTTATACAAAGCTTTAACAACTGAATTAAGAGAGTTGTCAATTGGGGATTATCTCGAGTATTGTATACAGATTTTGCCCAACTATCAAATAAACAGCGTCTTCTTCTCTTATACTAATATAGCAATGAATGCCTCAATCATTTGGAGGACACTAATTGTTTAGAAAGTAAATCCTAACAGAATCACACCTATAGTTTGCATTCCTTTACATTGAATTTATTAAATTCATTCAATAAAACTTATAGTCTTTTTACCATTTTAGGGGTTTTCTACTCATATGCTTATAAACAATTGGGAATTTCAAAACCTAACAATAATTATATTGATTGATAGGTTGAGATAATATACACAATTATATAGTTTAATAATAGATTTCAAGGTATTTCAAGATTTCAATGATTGAATTAGATCTCATCTGATGGCTATTAAGAAAGTCTACATTTTAATTATAAGCAAAACTACCTTTTATATAAACACAAATTATTAATTAATTATTACAGGATTAATGCCATAGGCGATGACGTCCTTCACAAGTGAAGCTCAGTTTAAGTCGAATATCGTGACAATTGAAGGTCGGGGTTCACATAATTTCATTACTAGAGATAGTTATAAAGAATACATAAGTAATGTATGGACTAATTTGAGAAATGAAGTCGACAAAAGAAGAAATGAACCGCAGAATTACTTCTATGACTCTGACTTTGTCTATGGATACGACAATCAAAATGAAATGCTTAATGACAGTTATGCGGCACAAAGTAAGACTCACTAAGACTTAAGGAAATTAATGCTAATATAAATATTGACACAAACATAAGTAATTCAAACCCACACACTATTAAATTGCGATCAAATTTGATTAGAAATCAAATACTTAAGGCTATACTTAAGTGTATTTTCTGTATCGCATAGAAATTCTTTCATGATGTTTATCCTTCTGCTGCCAGCTTTTTATCATCAATAGAATGTCTTAATTGATTAAAATGATAAAGAAAAAGGTTTAAACTATTTTTAAAAAACGCTATTAAGGTTTCGAAAATAACCTTATGCTCAAAGATTGACTATTGAAGATACAATTTTCATACAAAAGGTTATGATAAGGTTATAATGTTTTGGTCTATTATTTGACTTTCACCAGACTTTCAATGATAATAACATATTGGAACAGTCATTCTCTAAAAATTCATGCAATTTCTTGTAGTAATAAATAGTGTTTGAACTTTAAATTTCAAACCTATTCTCAGAACTTCTATTAGTAATTCAATCACAAAGTTTACAGTCTTTTGAAAGTTCTTTATGTTAAGTAAAGACGACTCTAAATAAACGATGCCTCACGAGTAAGTCGAATGATGAACCATTTGATTGTAAGAACGAAGCCTGACCTTCACCTCTTATCAAAATTGGCATTCTTTTAGGACAGTGGTTCCCAGACTTTTATTCCCTGCGAACCACTTTTTGCTGAAATTTAATGTATAAAATAATTATATTTCTTAATGAGCTTATAATTTTTTCATTGCCATTATACTGTATTTTATATGCCATAATCTTTCGATTTAATTTTTATTTCTTTTTGATCCCGCGTGCCATTAGAGGCTTGTGCCCGTACCACAAATTGGTACGCGTACCACTCATTGAGAACACATGCTTTAGGGCACTAATTCTCAGATATAGACTTTTCTTACTTTCAGTCAAGAAATACTTTCTAACAAACAAAAGCCAATTTGATTTAATGCAGAACTTTACTCAATTTTTATTCTCAACTTAAAAAAAAGAAAAATGCATTTTATAATATGAATCTAAGTTGTGATTTAGTTTAATACATGTACATGTATTAAAAGGGTTGAGTAATTCAGTAGAAAAATATTTACGGCTATCAAATAAATATATTACGAAATTAAATGAATGATTTGAAATCAAAGCGTAATCTGAATTACAATTTTGTTATTTCTTGATTTCATTCGTATTTCTTATGTGTTTTCCACGAATAACTTAATATAACTTAAAATAACTTAAAAAATTTTATAAAAATAAATAATTAATTTTTTGTTTTTGAACATGACTTTTAACATGTGTAACATGTTATTAAAAAAACACTTTTCGAAAACTGTTTGTTATTTCTAACGATTTCTAAGAGCTATGAATTATCTGATTTATTTATTATTTACCTATTTTCATGGCCTTTATTCAGGTTTTTCAAAGAATTATTAATATTATGAATGAATAGACTGCATAAATATAAAAAAGTAGATTTTTTTCTAAAAGATGTTCTAAATTTAACAAGTCTTGAAGTCTATTTATTACAACCAGGTTTTTATTTTGTATCAAATCTTTTATATACAAGTTATATACTAAATATATAACATTATATTTTGGGATTTATTGAACAATTGTTTTTTCAATTACTCAATAGACCGTTTAAATTGATTGTGTTATTGACTGATATAAATCTTAAATTATATATCTATCAAACATATGAAAAGAAACTTATTTTCAATTTTCTAAATTAGTTGAATAATAATTTAAATAAATTGCAAAAGTCATTGAAAATGCAATCATCACATTCAAACATCAGTTGGTTTAAAATTATCTCATCTTTCAAACAATTATCCTATTTTTCAAATTCCTTCAACTTATAAGAATAACATTAATAAAGGAGTCAATTCAATCAACTAAACTCCTAAATCAAGATAAATAGAATGCGAACCCGGCGCCACAGTAGATGTTGTACTGGTATTAACCCTGCAGTGACAAAAAATACTGATTTAGATCAAAATAAATTTCTAGTATTGTTAGTTTAAATTAAACTAATTCTTAGAATATCCCGAATTTCATTAAGAATATTCAATGAATTGAAGATTTAATCGAATAATCTTTTAATTAATTGCGACATTTACAGCATTATTATTATAGTTTTAATGCTTAATTGCTTTATATTTTTAGAATAATTTGTTTTCAAAAATTTATATTCTAATGAAAACCTAAAGAAATTCCCAAAATTTCTCAATTCTTGATAATTTAGTAAATTTATCTGAATGGCAAATATTCGATAGTTTAGAAATATATTTATTTAACAATTATTAAAATTTAAACAACATCTTTGTTCCAATGAATGGACCAAAACTTGAAGTCATAAAAGGTGGCAACAAGAAAATCAAATATTTGACACACATTTTTCTTGCATAAAAGAGCTTAATGTGATTTTATGATTATCATAAGCATGTATAACACAGACAATTAGTAGCTCATTAAAAACAGAAATGGAAATCATTGTGATATGTGTTTAATTCATAATTTATTAATTATGTGTTTTACATAATTTATATCTTATAAAGTGTTGTCTTCTGAGTATCTGTTCGTTTGGGAACATTAGTGCTCAGTGTCTAGTGATTTAGTCTTTGATTGAACTGGAATTGTGGGCAATATCTCTATGTGATTGGAATAAAAAGTGGGCCAAACTCTATAATTTCTACAATTATTTGATATTTATTCAAAATGAAAAATATTAATTGAATCGCTTAACAAAAACGAAGATACATAAAGATGTAAGTCTTTTGGCATTGAATCTGATTATAATTGGAGTCACATTCAAACTTATCTTAAATTGAAATTTTTTCTCAATGTGTGATGATTTCCATTAATGATTCTGA
>JAQGCH010003418.1:0-10642 GCA_034699485.1 Nanhermannia elegantula
TTCAATTTCGATTTTTAGAATATTTTTGATTTCAATTGTATTTCGATTTCAATTTTGAGAAAAATTTCATTTCAATTGTATTTCAATTTCAATTTTAGGGAAAATTTTGATTTCGATTGTATTTCGCTTTCGAAAAGCGAAATTATTTCATCGCTTTTTATTTCAATTTCAATTTTGATTTCGATTTTGAGATAGTTTTTCTCGGCCTAAATCTAGTTCTACTGTATAAATACAGTATTTAAGAAAGATTTCTGATAAAAATATGCTTATTCTAATTATTTAAACACCAAATTTAGCATAGTTTTTAAATATTCCCCAAATAATATCCTAAAATTTCTATAGTATTTAATTCATTCATTTCAATTGTATTTCGATTTCAATTTTAGAAAAAATTTTCATTTCAATTGTATTTCGCTTTCGAAAAGCGAAATTATTTCATCGCTTTTCATTTCGATTTCAATTTCGATTTCGAAAAGCGAAACATCACTACCTAAAACTGAGTCATTTTGAGAAATAGTTGGGGGGATTATTCGTCATTTAGAACAGATTTAGAATAACGAGACACTTGTAGAAACACATTGAGAATTCGGGAGAGGTTTGGTTTCTTAGTTAGAAGAATATTTTTTGCCCATTCACTGAATGGGCTCTCCTATTGAAAAATAATGAACAATTAAATATGCAAATTATGCCAGTACTGGAATGTTGAGTTTTATTTAATAAAACAGTAATGAGATAAAACACAGTCATTTCAAAAATTCCTGTAAAGCTTTCTGAAATTGTTGTAACCCTTGTCTCAAAAATGGACAAATGTTGCTAAAAGCAAATGCAAGTAAAGAAAAGTGAATACCTATATAATTATATCTGTTTTCTTAGTATAAAAGAGCTTAGTATAAGAGAGGCTCTCGTCCCCAGTTTAATAATGTTACTTAACGTCCCACTCTATGCTATAGTGATAGCATTGCAGGAATTGTATAATACTGTATTCAAAACCACAAACCAGACAAGTTATCTCTAACACTATGTTGGCGGAGAGTAAAATACTTGTGAAGTATGAGTAAAATCTTTCGGCGAACGTTATTTTACTTTTACTTGAGAAGTAAAAGTTTTTGAATTACTTTAGAAGTAAGTATACTTTGCTTACTTTCCGCGAACGCTCTTTTACTTAATTTTACTTTAATTATATTTAAAATCTAATCATCCATTATAACAAAACTTTTTAAGTTTGACGACAGACGTCGTTTTCTTTATTTGAATACTTCTTTATAATACTTATGCGGAATGCCCTCCAACTTACTTCACAAGTAAAAACTTGAAAGGTATTGCTCTCCGCGAACATAATATCATTGCTATTGACATTGCATTCAACTGTATTCAATTGCCTTATCTGCTGTAAAACTAAAAATCAAAAAGGTATTCAAGTATTAATATTGTATTTCAATTTATTTATTTAATTGAAAATAAGTTTCATATTAGCAAAATGTAAATTAAAAATATTTCAAATTTCCATTTATTCTAATTTGAGTTAAATTAAATTCAAATTATCTCAAAAATTTTGGTTTTTTCTAAAAATAAAATATAAATTCTAGAAAATAAAGACTATAAACATTCAAATCTCAAGTAAATATAGCTATATTTTTAGATAAATAATATTTTAGAGATAAATATTAGTTACAAAGAATTTTCGGTCAGTGAACCACATCATGAGATTGATTTATAATAAATATTTTAAAAATGTAACAATTCACAAAATAAGACCCAATTCATATAATTATTTTTCTTATAGAAATGATACCACTTTGTAGTAAGTTATATAATATGCCGGTATATTATGTATAACTTAAAAATTGAAGTAAAAATCGTGGAATCTATCGATAAAACAATATTTCTGAACAAGACATCAATACTCAAAAAACAGAACTACAAAATAGGTGTTAATTATAGAAAATTCTCGAAAAGTTAATAAATAAGTTCTTTTATACAATTTGATGATGTTCTAGAAATAACATCTTAGCAAACATTCTATGTTTAGAATCATGGTTATTGTGATGGTATTGAGTGTGTATTGTTATTATAAATGAATCGAAATCACATTTATAAATTGATATCATTTTAATACAAATTTGTCAAAAAATTTTCAAATTTGAATCAATTCTATCTAATTATAGACATTTGCTCTGAAGTTGAAATGGATTTCCATTAGCTTAACCTATATTTGCTTAAGAAATATCGAAATCTTATGTATGCGCAAAACGAAAATAGGCTTCAAATCGATTTTGAAAATAATAAAGTTAGCAAAGGCTCGACTTTGAATGTTGTAACTAATGATTAGTTAGTTTGAAAGCATTAAAGTTTATAAATAAGGCAAATACACATTACTAGTATTGAAAAGTGTAATTTGAACTAATATTCTGTGCCATTCATTGACGGTTTCATAGACTTATTGTTGATTGTCATGAAAAGTTGATTGTAAACTTGAGTATAAATTTCAGCTCAAATCTAAATAATTTTTCAAATAAATCGATGAAAGTCTAACGATTCGTGAAAATGAAGTTTCCGAATAGATTTGTGATAACATTATTTTTCTACTTATTATTCACTTTGAACGATTGCAGCAATGCATTTATTGATGAACAATTGGGTCCGTTCGACTTCATTCCATACGCACTTTTGGATCTATTTCAAAGTCTATCTCCTGTTAGAATAAGGATCAGAAGTAATGGAAAACTTCACTATCCGTAAGTTTAGATTTCAATTCAAATATTTTTTAGGTCGAAAACTAATTTTTAATTACATTTTATTGACTCAAGTCTTTTAAGATTACAAACACCGGTTCTGAATAGAGATGGTCTCAGAGCTATTTACAGTTTCCTTCCATTGGGATGAATAAGACTTAAAACATCTTTAATAACTTTTTTACTTCAAACTGTTTTGATTACCACCTTAAGTGTGAGTTATTCTTAAATAAGTTTTAGTGTCTAAAAATTGTTACTTAATTTTGAAAAATGTTATATTGAGTGCTGAGTTACTGTTAATCAAATGTCTAAATTAATAATAAGATACTGTATAAGAGATATAATGTTAAAAACGGTTAAAAAGAACCAAAATGATCGCAAAGCCTATCACAACACTCAACCATCACTTTTTGAGTGGACGCCAAAACATATGCAGCAAATGAAGCCTTTCTCGAATTTCTGAGATACTTCTCGAATTTTTTTGGTTTTATCAGTGCTTTCATTTTTTTAATTGCTTAATATTTTTAAATTATAAAATTGTAATTTGAAGTATTTTGTAATTCCTATTAATCTTTTAAATAGAAATATATATCAGATAATTGAAGTTGGTTTCAGTCAGATTCATATAAAAAATATTATATTAGCCATTAATTGATAACTTATGACAGGTTTGAGTACTTCATATAATGAGCTGCACATAAACTTAAATGAAAGTTTAAATAATTAAGTTTGATTTAATTAAAAACATTTTTTTGAAATAGTCTAATAAAATTTAATATTCATTTTAATGAATAAATAAGTTATGATTCAAGAATTGTGCAAAATATACAATAAACAAATTGACAAATTTTGCAATTAATTTACAAAATATAAATCGTGAAAAATATTTCAATTACAACAATATATAACACGTTTTGAAATTAATAAGTATTTCAAGTTATTATTTCAGTCATTATATGTCATTTAGTTTTAAAGCAAACATTTCAGTACAAAATAATGAGTTAACTATAATTTGAAGCTTAAAAATGATGATTGACTTAAATGTTGAATTCAAATGATATCACTTTCCACATGAAAGTAATGAACTATAAAGTGAATTATTTAAAGGCTTTACAAATAGGTTGTCCTTTTCCCCATTCATGTGTTCAGCATTTGTTAAATTAGAGTCTTTATAAGACAAGTTAATTATATTATATAAATTGGTGCCATTAGAGGGCGAAGAAATACTGATATCACATCCTTTCTCTAAGTCATTGATTTTAGCATTAGTTTCATTTTTGTCTGGTTTGACCAGAGATGCAATATTATTACCAGCACTAGATTCATGGTTATTGTGGTTGTGGTGGTTATTGTGGTTGTTGTGATGCTTGCTCTCAAGACCTCTATTTAGAAGTAAATGAGTTTTGAATTGTCTTTGTTTACGAGTTTCACTGATTTGTCGCTGCCTTTTATTGTCTTGACGTAAAACTTTTGTCGCCATAAATATGAGAATCACAAGAACAATACTGCCAGCAATAGGAACCGTTATAACTGTCACTTGAAACCAAACAGAATTCGGCAAATTGTTGGTTGAAGAGGACGGATATGTTCCTACTGTGACAATAAGAATAAGCAAATCAGTCATATTTAGCACAATAATAGCCTATCATTGCATTGTATTTTCTGCTCTACAGTATTCACTCTGTTTGTTACTGTACTGTTACAGTACAAAACAGGGACATTATAGTGTATACAATGCAGTACTGTACTGCTAAAGCTAACAAACAAACTACAAATCTATTGACTTATACTATGCTTTGAGAGATGACTTTACCTGATTGCGTGTCATTGCTTTTTGTTTGAGTTTTAGTATTAATAATATCAACATTTTTAACATAATTGCACATATCTTCTGAACAGCAAATAATAGATTGATTATGATGTCGATGGCTATGATGATGATGAGGAAGATGCAGGTTCTTGACACACATGTCTCTCATCTGTTGAGGAAGTAATTCAATACAGCCGTGTCTGGATATATCACTAATGCCATCAACATTGACATATCCTGAATGCTCTAAAAAACATGCGGCAGAAGCACCAGTAGATTTGCACATATATCCAGTCCGAACACATATCGGTTGATTGCAATGGCACCGGATATCACCTGAAAATTCAAATTTATTATTAAGCTATATATATTTATCTCTAACTTATTAATAGACAAATACTATCATAATAGTGGTTAAGCATTAGTTTTAATCAGTATTCGATTACTTATCAGAAACAAACATAAGTTATTAGTTATAACAGAAACTCGAACACAATTCGTTTGAGTCTATTCGCAAAGAAAGCAATCACTAAAAAACTGATAAAGACAAGTGTTTCTTTATCATAATAACTGCCTTTTTGTAAACAATGTTTATTTTGGATTACAAATCACTGGAAAGGAATGCAATTACAGTACATTACTGTATATCAACTTATATGAGGACTTTCTACGTAAAAAGTTATTAAATGACTATCATATGTTACTTTGTTATGCGTATTTGCCTCACGGATATGCAATCTTCTGCTCAAAGATCCGCAAAAGTCATAACTAATTAAAGCTGATGTAATAGAAACTAATGGTAAAAGTGAAGACGAAGACACAGCACCAGTTGTATAGAACTACGATTTGTGTAAATAATGAACAGCAGTACCAAAATGTGTTGGCACGCAATATATTTAAAAGAAATGACAAGTTTATACTACATTTGATGCAATGTAAATAATTCACATCAAATTAATTCTAATAATTCAAGTTTTTGAGGAGATTCTAGTTTTCAAATGATAGCTTAGTATTAATTAACAAAAACAAGCAGACAGAGACGCATCTAATTATTTGTATTACAAGAATTTTCTAATTTTGTTTTTGTATAATTAAAGATTAGAAATAAATGAGCTTATGTTTGAGTCATATTTTTATTTGAATAGTGGGCCGAAATCTATTAGAATGAGAAAAACAATAACTTATATATATTGGTAAATATTGATAGAGATATATTGAAGGGTCATTAGTTTGGTTTGAAAAACGAGTTCTCAACTTAAGCGCTGTTAAGCTCAGGAACCAAAAGTCAAAGCATATTTGTTTAAAATAAATTTGTTTCGTTTTTGTGATCAAAAATATTTGTTTTTCAAGTAATATCAGTTACATAAACATTTTAAAATATAGGTCTAAACACTGCTGTAAATATTTGATTTAGACTTGTCTTTATGGAAATTAAAGTAAACACAAGTTACATAACAGTTAAACATTGAATATGATCTATGAATTAAGTCTAAGTCCCATTTGAGAAGTGAACAATTGAGAGAAATTGTGACTAAATCTGAGAGAATAGCATGCACTCAATTACCTCAACTTTTTCATATTTATTAAACTTCATTATTTATGTTGAACCTCATTTACCTCATTATGCTTTAGAAAATAGTTAAGCTATAAATTATTTATTCAATGAATGCCTACCAACCAGTTTTGTTTAAAGAAATGTCATCTCGATTTCTATTAACTTTTTAACACTAATGGATCCTATATTTTATGATACCTTTTATCGTTTTCAAATCTGTCTAGAATTCTATCAGTGAATTCCTAACTTTTGAATGTCTTTTTGCTATTAAGAGAAATAATTTGAAGGAAAAAATGTTGATTCGCCTTATTTTTTATGATATTCAAAAGAAAAGTAGTTAAGTCTGAAGGACTATAGAGTTTGAGCTAACTTTAAAAAAGCCATTCCTTAATAACTATAGTCAGGATGTGAGCCGCCATCAAAAGCATAACCTATTATTATATATTTTTTGCAGACAATTCTTAATATCTATTTTGCCGTTTCTTTCTTTATTTGTTTCGGTCGAAAGCATTATTATTCAACTGTTTCGAGAGACTCGAGATGAGAGACCGGTTCATGTTTGAGTCTCACGTTTTTTTGTTTCACTAGTCCTATAATAAAGGCCCGCACGAAATCATTATTTTTAGCATTGCTATCACACTATCACTGCTACACATGCTATGCATTGCTATTGCACTCAATATTGCATTGCTTGCTATGAATAATATGCCATATAATATATAATACAAAGTAAATGTTTTGACAAATTAAGTTTTACATACCGTATGATGTGGTCAATAACGTCAATAATATTAACAAATTTATTAAAGTTTCAATTCTTAAAATAATTTTCTTCATTCTATAAACTTGTGTGAAATGCTTTCCCAATAAATAAAAAGTCCATTTCTGTTGAAAGCAAAACGAAACAAAAATACTCTAAAACTCTCTAATAGTTGAAACGATAGCTTAAAACAACGGACGCCTTCTCTTCATCACCACAATAAACAAACTGAAATACACTCTCAGTACTCACAGCCAGTACTCACTTGTCTTAAAAACATACACGAGAAACGAGTGCGAGAGAGAGACAGAAGAGAACAGATAGAATAGCAGAGCCTGTAATCAGATTGTGCCCCAAGGCCTGTATGGCATACAAAGTTTGCGATTGGCTTAATGGCATCTCAACCAGAGATACGGCAATAAGACCGGCGCCACTGCTCTTTGCATACTATAATTTGGGAATTTTATCTCATGTCTCCATCATTAGCGTTCACTTGTGTTGGCACTAATTTCCAGTTTTCGGTTCTACCTCTCTCTGTCTCTCTCTCTCTTTCTTTCTTTCTTAGCGTTCATTCTGTTGCAAATTTCTATTTTGAGTTACTTTTAGTTAATGAATAATACTTTTTAAGCTTTATATTAAATCATTAAAATTGTAGTTCATTCAGATTATCAAATGTTAGTCAAAATAATCTCTTTATAACTTAATCAAAATAATACTTCTATTTAGTGCCATATACACTGCTTGTATCTAATCATATAAACTTATATCAATATTTATAGTAATGTAAATATTAATTTTGATATTAATGTAAAATTTTACAAAAATCTATTAAGTCGAACAATTATTATTTGAATTTATGGCTCAATTTCTGTTTTGATTGAATTTAGTAGAAATCCTGTTATCAATTACTAAAACGGTTTGCTAAGTAAGCATTGAGCCGTATTTCCCCTCAATATTTATAGTTATTTAATGTGAATGAGGAGTAGTCCCAACCTTATTATGCTGTACAGTATGAACTCGATTTTAAGTCAACTCTAACTCTGTCACAGTTCTCAACATAGTTTGAGATACGCTTACGAGTTAGTTCTCTGATTCGGGGTATTTCGCTATATCGTCAATACTGTGATTACTATCATATCTCTCTGTCTCGCTGTCTCTGTCTCTCAGTCCTCTTTCTCTTCCTTTTAGTAACAGCTAAGCTATAGTTTGTTTAAATAGCAAATGTTTTATATTTAATCAAATTTCAATTATTATTAACTTTCTTGAAAATTAATTTATGCAAAAAATAAATAGTTCCACTTCTAGTCTAACATATAAAGTAATAATATTTTTTAAAGTTTATGATAATTTAATGTGATTTGATTTATATATAAACAGATTTGAATGCCTGTAACTTTAGACACAATTCTTATCACATTAACGATTCTTTGCTTTTCCTCACATGACTATAAAAAAGTTGAACACTTTAGAGAAAACATTTGAAATTGTAATGAATTTTGGATTCATTTTTTGTTTTCTGTTTGATTGCCATCTCTTAAATGACTATTAGTGCTGAAAACATCTGCCAAATAGTCCGAACTGTCTAGTATTGAAGTCTCCAATTCTCTAATTATTTTAGGATTGAGTTCAATGCAATCCATGTGTACAGAAAGCTTTGTTCAAAAATGTAGTGACAATCGAGTTCACAAAATTGTTTATTTTTGGAAAATTGTACTCTTATTATAACTTAATTATCAAACTTTGCCCCGAAATTCATTAATAAAAAGCAATTTACAAATTGTTAAATATTTGTGATAATCATATATTTTACAGTTATTTCGATATTAGCTTTTTGTTAAAAACTAATGCAATCCATATATGACTTGCAATCGATCAGACCTTGAATTTAAGTAATTTAATACTTATTTTAAACAAATAAAAAAAGTTTTCTAAAAGGGATAAAACTTTAATAAAGTTCATCAATATTAATGACTTCAGAATGATTTCAACAAAATTTTTCAATAGATGTCAGTATAAGTCACAAAGTAAATAGTCTTTCAAAGCGTTCAAATGCTTGTCAAAACTTTTTAACCAAAAAAGGGGTGGAAAGGCATCAAAACAAATCGTTAAATCGGGAGAGGAATTAAAGACAGCGACGTTACTATTAATTTGATGAACCCCTTATAGTTTGGTTCAATAATAAGTGAATTTAAATGCGACGTATGATATCTCTCTATTGCACTACATATTTGTGAAAATTGTTATATGAAGTCATACTTAAAGCGGTAGCGCTGTAGCGCTCCGTAGTTGGCGCCGGGCGTTTAGATTTGACCGAACGCGAGCACCAATTCTTAATACATCATTTTTCATACATAATAAAGTTTTTAATATAAAAACTTACGAAATCTTAATTTTTGTACAGAGTTATGAATTCTTATGTTTTATAGAATTTAAACATAGAATCGTCACATTTTATAGCTTATAGTTATAGATTGGCTTTTTCTGCGTGACGCCGAATAATCCGAATATTGTCGCCGAATCCCTAAAATATTTTTCGGCGTAAAGATCATTTTCTTGAAATAACACCGAATAAACGGAATTTTTCGAAAAATAGAATGGAAAAACACTAAAAAACTTGAGATTTTTTATCCGTTCAAAAAATTAGAATAGATTCAAGATTTAAATTATTAAAAGAATGAGTTGAAGTCTCCGAAGTCTACAATTGCAGGAATGTCATCAATTGAGACACTGAGACTGCAAATGCTTATGTATTTGAATGGAGACATCGAGCAAAGGCTTATTCATTATTAATTGTTTAATTGAATTACTTTTGTAACCACTTGTTCTAATACGGAATGAATAAAAACACATATTTCTAAAATTTATTATTTTTACGCCGAATTTGTCATTCGAGTTGCGCCGAAAAAGCCAATCTATACGTATAGTGTAGAATTTTTTGATAGTTTGATTCGTTTTTAGAAAATAGAAAAATAGAATATTTACTGTAAACACTTTTAGCTATAATATAGCTCTAAGCTCTGCTATTAGGTTACATCTGATTGAGTCCAAACATTGACCTTTTTCTGGACGGCTTCAAAATCAAAGGGGGGATCAAACAAACCGCCAAATGTCCTTTGCTTTAAAGCGAGCTCAAGGCCCGTAGCATTAGCCCACCCCTACACGGGGTAAATCATGTAATAATCTCACTCTATTTCGGGGCAAATGTGAACTCATGAAAAGGAGTTGAATGAAGTTAATGTATGTTATGTTACCACAGTTTTGCCGATGTGGCGAGTTTATAGAACTTATGGTAAGTTTAGGGCCAAGGTTCAGAAGTCGGGGAGTCCGGTAGGGCTACAGAATGAGAAGTACGGGAGAATGTTATTTGTCAGTTAGAATAAAGTGACGAATAGGACACAGATTTAGAAGTTCAGGTCACTTCTTGTTTACAATTATATGACCGGTGAAAGTCAGAAATCGGGGGTTATTTCTTCATTAGAATCATGAAACTAACTAGAGATAAAGTGATAAGTCATTGGGGGGGGGGGGGGAGGGGTTGCTTTTTGTTAGAAGAATAAATATTTTAAAGAAAATAATACTTTCATTATTTGAATAATAGTTGAAATGATAGTTTAACCAATCAGTTCATTGAGTTCAACTAATTCAATAATAGTTATCTACATAATATCGCCAAAGTTTTGTCTGTATGTCTGTGCCATCATGCACGCCAATACTGGCCACTATAGAACGCAGCTAATTATATATTGTGGCACGGTATAACCTGAAAGGCGCCAAGAGGTCACTCA